>JAGGAP010000042.1:0-136916 GCA_017657235.1 Termitomyces sp. T73sscA
CTCTGCCAGGTGCATAACTATTAATACTGATTACCTACACATATATTAATATACTTTGGATTCCCCTCTGCCAGTTGTGTGATTAGCCGCAACTCCCGGAGGTTGCCCTTACAGTCTGAGCACTTATAATGATGGAAATGGCATTGTTGTAACCACTTCTTTCACTCCTTGCTCCTTTAGGTGCTAAAAGACTGTGCACAAATGCAAAAGCTCCTACTGTCACAAGAATCATTCACATTCATAAGCACTATGCACCAAAAGGTTTTCTAGTTGGTGTCCTTCAAAGTGTAGACTACAACAATCTTCTTGAAAAATTCATAGAGTGGCCCACAAAAAAAGCAGAAGGTCACTCAGTTGTATTATTCAAGTAGAGCCCATCCAATAAAGAATGGCATATAAACAATATTATTCAAGAGCTACAAACTATTCAGGTTTGTAATGACTGTTGCTGTTCTTATCATCATTGTTTTATTGATGGTGCAAATGGTTAACATGTACATCTCATGCACTTTCATCTCTGTACATGAGCTGCTACTATGGTTATAACTTGCTATTTCACTTATTAGTAGTCCTAGATGTAAATGGAAAACATATCAAGGAGGTGTTGACTATTAGCATCCTCCACCAGACAAGATGTTCAACATTACAAATCTCAATATAGATGATATTGCTTTGCTCACTTGCTGTTACTTTGTTTCTCAAAGTCAAACTGCTACTTGATCCAATATCACTGTCAACTTTGATGGCCTTGCTGATCTTGTCAAAGCTGCAGGAAAAGATAACTTTAATCAACAAGGACTGCTTTACCACACTTTACCTGCTTGTGCATCACTCAAGGAGCTAGATCCACCTGCTCAGTAATAGATCTTATTCTTGATTATTGCACATACTCAGAGCAAGCTTTCTTTGCTGTCACTAGCCTAGAAATGTAAAACAGAGGTTGGCAGTGCCGGAGGGACCAGCCTTGTCTGTACTAGAGCACTTCAGATGCTGGGAGTGGAACTAATGGACAGGGTTGGAGAAGAGGCATTGATACACTGCTGGCACCAAAAAATGTTTCCATTAAAAAAAGGCATGAAAGAAACCTGTTATACAATTTTCAATGTGCTAATTTCTGAGAGAAAGAGTCTTTAAACAAAGGAAAGTGCCCTTTTCTGGCAAAAGTTGTCACATTGGGAGTCATATAACAGGACCATGAGTAGCTTATTCACCCAGTCCATTTGAACTGGTCAAATATTTGTCCATAGAATCTGAGCAATGCTTCAATTAGTGCACTCAGTCTGCCCATCTGTCTGAGGATGAAAAGAAAGATGTTGACATGAGCAATTTGGCTTCCAAAAACATATGCAACTCTCTCCACCATTTGAAAGTAGACCTAGAGTCACAATCACTTACAATTAAACTTGGCAGACCATTGCAGTCTTACAATCTTTTTGAAATACACCCAGGACAGTTCTTTGGCTGTAGTCATTGTATTCACTAGTATCAAATGGACCATACTTGTTATGCAATTACTACTCACAGATAAGTAAAACCTTTGAATTCAGAGAACAGGCCTATGAAGTCCTTGCCTATAGAGTCCCAAGGTTTAGTTGCTATTAGCAATGATTGTAGCTTCTCTAGAGGTTTCCAGTTCAGTGTCTTTGAACACTGATACATGTCACAACTTGAGCAGAATTTGCCTACTTTAGTGGCCATTTTCAGCTACCAATACTATTGCCTTATATACATAAGCATCTGTTGTGCTCCAAAATGGCCTACAATAGTGTGTGCTTGCTCTAACACTATTGTAATCACCACCCTACTCCATAGTAGGCACAACACACAATGTTCTTGCATATTTGACATGTACACTAGCTTTTTCTCAATGGTAAAATAGAATGATCACTTGGATGACTCAACACTTTAGTGAATAGGCAGTCCTCTGCATATGAGCTTGCAATTTGGTCTATGAATACCTGGTTATTCTGCATCTCCAGCCTCCATATTTTGAATTGGCTGCACAATATCTCCCACCATTATTTATTGTTGTATACAACTGTGCTCTTTGATGCTTATTTGTGGTCTCTAGCTGGTGTGCTAGCTCCTACTCTCTGTGTTAGTCACAAACTCAAGCATTTCAATGCAGTTCTTAGACTCTCATTGCCCATATCTCTATTTTATATTCCCTAATTTCTTGGAATCTATGGACTGGCAAGTCCTCCCCCTCAGGGTCTATGCAATGGTTGGTATCCACATAATCACCAGGCTAGTAACACTCATCTATTCCATCACTCTCAAAATATTGAGATAGGCACTTGGCCACTTTGTTCAGTTCATTTTTTATGTATGTAATGTCAAACTCATGGTGTGACAAGTAGTCAATTCATTGACATTGCTATGGTGTTAGATGTATTTGTGTTTTGAAAAACTCTAAGGCTTTATGATTTGTTATTATATAGATCTTATAACTCATGAAATCATTTTTCCACTTGAGGAGTGCTTCTAGTATAGCCAGAGTCTCTAGCTCATAATTAGTATAATTCTGTTGTGCAGCAATCAATTCCTTGGACATAACCCTGCAGGTTTACAAGTTTTCCAGGTTTAATCTCTGACCAAACATGGCTCTTACTTCTATTTTTGCTGTTGATGCAATGGTCTCCAGTAAAATGGTGCACCATTCTGTGTCATAGCCATCAATAGCCCTGTATATGCTGATATGTCTGGCAGAAAGTTACTAGTTGATTAGACCTACAAAGTGTTGTATATCATTTATAATTCTATGGCATATGCTACTCTCAGATACAGTTGAGTTTACTAGTATCCAGATGTATGCTCTTGTCATTGATGTCATGGCCTAGGCAATCTACTGAATCTGCATACAGCTCACATTTCTTCCATTTTAGGTAGAGCTGCTACTCCTGCAGTCATTCATATACAACCTCAAATGCTGTTTGTAATTCTCAATGGACTCTGAGAAGATAAAAATGTCATCTAAGTAGATGTGCATGAACTTCCCTATCACAATACAAAAAATGGAGGTCATCAACCTCTGAAACATAGCAGGCACATTTTACTGCAATGTCACTAACAAATGTTCCCATCAGAGATGAAAACAATGCTTTTAGTACATCTGACATGCACTTGCTGGCTAAATCAATTTTTGACTGGTACTTCGCTTTTGTAACATCTTTGTGAATAATATCCTGGTTTGGTAGTGGTGTCACATCCTTGATTGTATTATCATTGTGCTGGCCTGTATTTAAGGCAGTTTGTAAGGATTCATCCTTCTTTGGTATGCACAAGAGTGGAGCTGCCTGCACCATGTTTCCTACTACTGTGCATTAATATACTGGTTGGTTTTTTTCATGTAGCTGTTTTTGCAATGCTCACAGACAACAAGGAAGGTGATACTTATACCGTTTCATGTCATCAATGGGATTGCTTTCATGATTCACCTCCCATGAGAGTAGTAGAACCTCCTTTGTCCCATTAATAATGTCCACAAACTCCTCCTTCCACTGCTGCTATAAGTGTGGGATATTGTTCTCATTGAAGCTATTTTGCTTCATTCTGCCCTTCTTGAGTCTTCTAACCTCATCATTTGAGGCAATTGGTTTGCTAATCTTCTCCTTCAGAGTATAGATATGCTCTTCTGACTTGTCTTGCACATGCAAACAAGTCAGTACAGCCCTACTTTACTTTGACAATCCAGAGATATTTGTAATGCATTCACCATGAGTCATTAAGGTCTGTATTACCCTAACAAGCTCAGTCTCTCCATATATTGTTGATACAATGGGATCCCAAGATTTGGGGAACAAATTGAGCAGTTTGATGATAAATTTTTCATTTGTTATTTCTGCTCTGGCATTGTTTGCAGCTTTCCTAAGCTTGTGCATTCTTTCAATATATCCCCCTTCTTCAGCAACTTTGCTCCTAGCCACAAACTTGAAATCTGCTAATTCTCTCTCTTGCATGTTGTGATGCCTGATCCTGTAATATTGGTTAGGTTGATCAAGATCAATAACAATGCAACACTCTCATGGAGTTTGTACTCAAAATTGTTTGGAGTCCACAAGTGTACAGGAGCAGAAGATGGTGTTACAGAGAGAGAGAGAGAGAGGTTGGAGATGTTTCACTTATAAGTGCTCCTTTTTCTTTTTCATGTTTGCATTGGATGGATTGAGGGACAACAATTCAGTCTTTCCAGTAATTGAGTAGGCTGTGGGAGTCTTCCATGCATAAGCATGTTTATCTTCTAGCTAGCATAATTTTCATGTTCTTTATGCTTTTGGTGGTCTTTGGGTAATGAAAATAGTAGGAGCATTGAGCTAGTGCCTGACATGGCAGAAGGCTTTTAAACTTTTTAGAAATTTTGTGAGTCATAGTGGTCTTTGTAGTTGTATTCTTTTTCACCCAAGAACAGGGCCCATAACCTGTTGAAACTGAATATAGTTATGACTCAGTCAACCACAATATAGTAATAAATGACTATATTAAAGATAAGCTACCTGTTGAATAGAATATAAGTTATAACTGGTAGCATAGTTAGTGAGTAGGGGATTTAATAATAAGCTATACACACCTCAGACAACCATGATATTATAGTGGTAAATGACTGAGGTGTGGCACTACAGATAGAGGAAATGAAAACTGTAAGGTTAAGTAATCATAGAAACATATAAGAAAATATAATCGAGTATGTGCAGCATAGGGTAGAATCCATCCTCAACAATATCAATCCATTCATCAATTCTGGCTGGTAATTCTATCCATTGCCTAGCTTCATAGAGAATGACTCTGAAGGCTGCCACCCTTTTCTGCCAGACTGTCCCATCTAATTCTGCCACTATGTAGTTCCCTCCTTTAGTCTTTGTGAGCACTACATAGGTCTTCAGTAGCATGCAGCCATCTTTCCACTTAAGAACTTAGCTGCCACTACATTTTTAAGTCCTTTGGTTTGAACTTGTATTCCTTAATGGAGGCTTCATTTTTCCTTATGAAATTCTCTGCCCACCTCAACTTCTCTTTACTAACCTTGCTTGTTATTTCCTCAACATGCTGGTATTGCTTTGCTAGAGTTTGAGCTCTTAGCCCAACCAACTCTTCTGTGGACACTGGTCCCTCAGGCCAATCCACCAACCAAGTTGCCTCTGCCAAGTCCAAGGGTAGTATAGAATGTGCCCCAGTTGGTGAGCACCCAAATCTTTTCCTAACTGTAATCCTATCTGACCACATCACATGCCAGAGGAAACAATACCACTTGGTCTTGTCTTCACAGGCTTTGTACAAGGCCTGCCTTACATTCCAATAGGGCTTCTCTATCCTTCTATTAGCTCTAGAATCATAGGGAGGAATGGTTATGCCCTGTATCTCATACTTTCTAAATAGCCAATGTACTACTCTTGTGAACTGCCCTGAATTATCTGTCATAATACTGCTTATACAGCCCCATCTGCAGATCACTTCTTCAAATAACCACTGCCCAATTAACTTGTGGTTGTCCTTCTTCAAAGGCCTCCCTTCAATCCATGAGGTTAAAGCACATCTCCCACATACAATATATTTGCACCCATTTGAACTTGGTGTCATATGCATAGTATCCAAGTGTATGGTTTCAAATATACTGGGAGTATAGGCTACTACATGTTGCCTGCACACTGCTACCTTCTGATGAACTTGGCAAGCATGACAAGTGTCTATATACCACTTTGCATCTGCCTCCATTTCTGGCCACCAAAATCTTTCCTCTAATATGCTTTAGTTGCAAAGGTCCCCCTATGTCCTAGTGCATCATGGGCTAACTTTAACATATACATCCTCCTGTCCTTCTCTATTACTAACTTGTGCTTTCCTCCTTCTCCCCTTTTGTGAAGGCTTTCTTCAAGGGTCAAAGAAGAACTGTCTTGCAAATTTTAGAAACCGTTCTTGCTTCATCCCCAGCACTTCTCTGAGTACCTTTCCAGGGTGCCTAAGCCAATCCTGTACTAGGAGCAAGAGACTATCTAAAGTCTTCCCTTTCTCTGTTCCTTTCTGTTCTTGGTACTCCTCTACCTCAGTGAGGGAGGATTCTTCTGGCAGTAAGAGTGTAGACAAAGTCAAAACTGCTACTGGATTTAAGGTAGTCCCAGCTTTTCTACTTTGCTCTTGTAGGCCTATGCCTATCCTGTTCCCTGTTTCTACCCAGCTTTACTTCCTCTTGTATATTTTCTGGAGATAGTGCTAGCAAGTAGCATCTCCTTGTATCAATCTGGTCAATGAAGTCTTCTAATTTGAGGGGGACATGCTCTTTCCAACCAGGTACTTGGTTAACCTCACCTGGGTATCCAGAAAACATGGGCTTTGAATCACCCCAATAGAGACAGGTCTACAGGAGCATACACACCATCTCCTGGCTGCTTCACCCTGCAAGATAGACCATCCATGCTGAAAGTCTTTCCCAGCACATGTCTCAAGGTGAAATGATACATAAGTACAGCTTCTACCCAGTGCATTATAGTGGCATAAGGTGCAATCCCTGGATTGCTTAGCATTCCTTTTAGGTACTTAGCATCACTGTCAATGATAAGTTTTCTACACCCCAATAACCAGTAGATGCTGACTTGCAATGCTCTCATAAGACTATACAACTCCCTCTTAGGTTGTAAAAGCCTAGCCTCTTTCTCATCCAAGATGATGGACCACAGTATAGCACAAGTCCTCTGCTTGGGATTTGTACTATCTTCCTAAAAGATACCAAACCCAACAGCCATCCAAGATGTGTCTACAGCCAAGATTACTGCACTCTCTTATTTATAATCCCTGGGCTGTAGAGCAGCACAACTTGCTAATCTCCTCTTCATTTCTTTCATAGCCTCCTTCTGCTCTTCCTCCAAACAAAAGCCACATCATCCTTGGTCAACCTGTTGATAGGTTCTGAGACCTTACCATAGTCTTGGATAAACATCCTAAATGTGCCATAAGTCCCCAGAAACTTCCTTACTTTTGAGACATTACAACAGTCTCCCAAACTCATGACTACTGCATATCTTTTTGTTTCTGGCTTGCATCCTTCATAAGAACACAAGTGGCCTACTACAGTTATTTCATCTGCACATAGCACAGACTTAGTCCCTGAGAAGGTCCCTCCAGCATGCTTAATATGCTGTACAACTCTATTCACATTGTTCAAAGTGTTTCCATGTGCTTGGTCTATAATCTGTTTACACTCTTCTGTGTACCTCCCAGTAGGTGTGAATTCAGGTGGATTTTCAGGTGGATATGGATTCAATGGTGGCATATCCCTCAGAGGGTCACCTATGATATTCCTCTCTATCCTTAACTCCTAGCACAGGTCTAACCTTCCTTGATATAGGTGTGTATTTCCCAAATATCTGCACTGTTTCCTTTTAGTTTTTCTCCCCCCCCCACTCTTCAATTCTTTAGGTAGGTATTCCAGCTCATCATGTAGGTAAGCCCCCAATAACTGCCCTGTTCTCTCCCCCTCTCTTCCAGTAGCATGGTAAGCAGCCAAGAATACATCTCTGAGTTCTTGTTGCTCAAAACTCTTCTCCTTGACACAGTGTCCCTTAATCACAAACTCCTCCTCTTCACTCCCCTCAATTATTACTGCAGCCTCTCCTTGATCTGGGATCAACTCCTCAAGGCTGAAGCTTTTCCCAACTCTTCTTGCTTCCCAGAAGGTGCCTTCCCTCTCTCAAAGGTGTGTAGTGCAGTTCTCCTTCTAGTATTAGAGCCCCTAATAATGATAATTGCACTTCCATCCTTTAAGTTCTGCACATTACTCTCTATTGCTGTATCAAATGGCCTCCCCAATAGTACTGTATACAGGCTTCTCAAATAGATGCACTTGTATATATATTGTGAAGCCCTCAGCAAACTTGAAGGGCACATTCTTTGCCATCCCCAAAGACTCATTGACCTGTTGGTTGGCACTTTCCATGTGCAACCTTATATCAGGATCTCAAGTCAAACCCAAACTTAATGCTTTGTCCAAGGCCATACACACAATCTGAGACCCACTGTCCAGTATTGCCTCCACCTTAGCCTGGCCATTCACACTAGGGTACAGAGATATTCACACCTGCAAATCTCTACCCACATAAACCACTTCTAGTCTACTAGTCACACAGTGTTTGTATGTATTGTCTATCCCCCTTGAAAGCCACGGCCTGAGCCACTGGCTCCGGCTTTTCACCATCATGAGCCGGGCCAAAGCCCTTACCAGGACGCCTCCTCTGGCCGGCTGACGGCTTGAAGCCGGGCCCAGCACATCACTAGGCCAGACCTGGCTAGACTTGCGCGCGTGCGCAAACTCTTTTTTCTTTACGCCAGTCACTGTGCTGGTTGTCGTTGTAATTGTAATTGATTATTGTATCTGTTATACTTGTAATAGTTGTTTTTGTTGTTGTTTTTGTTGTTGCATCGAATTACAGGCAACATTTATCCTTTGAATCTACTTACTGACTTGGCTTGTTGTTCTTGCTGTCACATAGGAACTACAGGCAACATTTGTCCTTTGAAATTGCACCTACATTGTTGTTGTTGTTGTTGCATGGGAGCTACGGGCAACATTTGTCCTTTGAAATTGCACCTACATTGTTGTTGTTGTTACATGGGAAATACAGGCGGCATTTATTATCCTTTGCACCTACGGACTTGTGAATATATATAAAGTCAATATGCCTATGAGTCCCACACATATCCCCCAGTCTACACCGAAGAACAAGGCCAGCTCCCTCACCAGATTTACTATGGCACAGAGAACACCTAAGCCCATTGATTTCAGTCAATGGAAGCTAAGTGATTACGAGAAAGATGTTGCCCAAGTGCGAATTTCTGCTCACAAGGTCAACGCACGTATGGATGACCAAGGACGCCAACTGTTACATTGGTACATGCCCAAACCTTGCTCGTGTGCCACTGCCTAATGTTGCCATCCACCAGGCGTGTTGGACTGATATTTTCGAACGGAAATTTTGTTGTTTTGGACACATCGAAGTATTGCTGATCCCATCGTACAAATCGAGTAAGTTGTGCGTTCATCTCTCGAAACTGCATTATCTTATCAAGTTTGTTTGTTAGCGTTCGAAGCCGTTCTAGACAGTCTCGCAAGTTCGCAGTCGAGATCACCGTCCCCATTTTAGAACAATCACCTGCTCGAACGTCCCAGGAGATTATCAACCTCCTCACTCGACACGGATTCCATCGCTATTTTTATGATGGCAATGGCAGCGGCTGCCGCTTCTGGTCTGTTGGCGTCATGAATATGCTTACCAACTCGAATGTGATTGACAATTCATGGTTTGAAGCATACAGTGATGCCGTCAAGGACTTACAGGAGGAATACTGGATTCCATCTGAAAATGGCGCTGATTTTTTTGTTAATTGAACACAGCTATGTTGTCTTTTGAGGATACAAGCCTGTAATCAAGACAGTCCAATGTTTATAATTGAGATGTGTTGCTACCTACGCTAGTTAACTCCTAGGAACATGGATTTGAGTGACAAACAATATGGTCAAAGTCGTTGAATTGTAAAAATTCATATTCGGTCAACGATAGTACAGACCCAGAGAAACGCTCCATAGCCATATTTCCTGCTGAAAATAAGGACCGCAGATAAACGGTATGAAGACCTTCCATATCGCATCATCAGTCCCACTTGTAATTTCATCCTCATTCTGGTCCTTCATCGTCACGTACTCAAACCAAGGCGGATAAAATCCAGCCCATGACCAGTCAACAATCCAGATACGACCATCGTCACCTGCGATGATATTCCGCAGGTTGAGATCCTGATGTGTCATTACGAGGGGTTCAGAATCGTCGAAAGACTCATTCCGTGATGGATCATCCTGAGAAAGCTTTGCGATGTTAGCTGCCGCATTGTGGCGTTCATTGAAGAATTCGGAAAGGGCAGAATATGAGTTAAATGGACCACGGCAACTGCGAAGACCGAAAACTGGGGATTCGCGATCACGGGGTCCCTCATTGCTCAGAGGGCCCGGGGGCGTTGTTGCAGAGGCTTTTAAGCGACGGAGCTGACGGATATAACGGCGCAAGGTAAAAGCAATAACAATCTTTCGCCAAAATGAAAGGGCTGGCCAAATTTGAGCAAGAGTCGGACCTGGTATGTGGTCCATTACTATCCAGAAGTCTTGGCCGCTTTTGACGACTCGGCGAACACGCGGCACAGGTATAGTTGACTCTGCAAACACAAAGTTGAGGGCGTTAGCTTCTCTTGAATCAAGGCCATCCTCTGGGTAGTGTTCACACTTTGCAACAGTGTTGTTCGTCAACTTGTAAACAGACGTGCCGAAAACTGAGCTGTCATGTCCTGGGCTGGTTATGGTCGAGCCTTCCAAGGGTTCGGCTTTCTTCAGAAGTTCGACAATCTCCAAGTCCTTAAGCTGGTCGACATCGGACGACTGGTGATCCATACAACATATGCATATCTGAGCAAGGAAAGAGACTGGAAAAACCAAACGTACTCACGCCAAGGCTTCTTTCCGGTTTTCTGTCAGGCACGGCATATGTCAGGAACAAGTCCAGGCCATCTGCTATCATCCCGAGGAACGAGTAAACCAGCCATTTCGTATACATTGGAGGATACTGAGGGTACTTAACGAAGCTTGTTCTTTGATTCGGACATTTCCGGAGTTTATGAAAGTGCTCCACTTGAATATTGTGTTTGTGGGGGCAGCAGCAAACAAGGCATTGGCCTTTGAATTTGTGTTGGTATTGGTGGCAAAAGTGCTACAGTCAATTGTTCACAAGCATGCACCCCAGGGGTCCCTCTGAATACTATAGAGCTGGAATGGCTCTCCACTTATGTGAGCAATCAGTATGTACTGTGACAAGAGTGGCTGATTGGGTCAGTGCTGGGATTTTTGCAACCTTGGAGGTTTGAACAGTTGTTCAAGTAAACACTTGCACCCTCCTTGTTGGTGTCTGCTGGAGTGCAATGGAAAGCACACAATGGAGACCACTACACCACCACACCCCTGAAGATGGCAAGGATGTTGAAGATAGTTCAATTCCTTGCCTAAAAGGTACAGCTGGGCAAGAATACATTATCCAGGGAGGCAACAGGATTATAAACATCTACAGGAAATGCAAAGGTGTTCAGGTTGGATGACAAAAAAGACTTATAATAATCGACTGGCTTGTGACTAGTGCCAGCTACAAGATCTAGCACTGGGTGCTCATCTCAAGTGGATAGCTCCATGATCTGATCTTCCTATCATTGACAAAACCAAATTTTTCCTGTTTGTAAGTAAACAGTGCTGGAATATTATGTTGTCAATTTACCAATGCTGGTCAGGTCTGCGATTAGTGAGCTGCAAGGGGTATGAGTAACCCTCCAGGTGACATGTACAGGTTGCAGCAATTGCAGCAAGTACATGCATGGGCAATCTTTTATTGTGACCCACATTGATACATTGATAGGGCTGGGTCCAGGGCATCACTGATAGGATCAATCTCCATATATCATCTCTGTACCCTTATTCACAACCCTTTTACAATAAAATTAATAAATATACATACTGCAAATTTTAGATAGACAAAATACACTTCATTTTATCATGCTATGCTGCATCTTGTTGCACATCAAAAGCAAAAGCATACAATTGCTTCAAAGCTTGCTGACACTGATAACAATTGTCACGACCCGCTACAGACCCCCGGGACTCAGCCCCGGCCCCGAGACTCCAACCCTTCCCAAAACAACCCCCACAACCGCCCCAGGCCCGGACCGCTACCCGGCCAACCCCCTCGGCAGCCCCCGGTCATCACCGCCCATCATTGCCTGTCACCGCCACCAGCCACCGCCACTTGCGGCATCCCCGCCCATCACCGCCCATTACCGCCCATCACCGCCACTTGCGGCATCCCCCAGTCATCACCACTGTGACCGCCACATTAGTGCTGGCATCACCCACTACCCCCAGCCCACGCCAAAACCCCTATCATGCATCACGCATCACGATCACGCACCACCACGCCCCACTCCCACTCCCTCCTTACTGCCCCGCCACCGTGTGTCTCTGCGTTTCCAGTATGAGACCTCTGCGCCACGCGACATGTCTCAACCTCACCCCATGCGGCCCCCGGGTCTCACCCCAAGCCCCGGTGCCGCACTCCGCCACTGGAACCCGGGCCTGGACCCCGGGGCCTACCTACTGCATAGTATATAAGTCATAGAGTAGTAAGTAGTACTCTAGTCTTGATATTACCATAACCTGTATTGTTCTGTTGTGTTTCGTCTCGATCTCATTTTTTCTCGCGTGCCCCAGTCTCATTATTTCTACTCGCCCATTTCTTATCATACTCGTCTTGTCTCGTCTCTCTGTCTTGTCTCTACTCATCTCGTCCTCTAATCTAATCTAATTGCTCCTTCTTTCCCTCTCTATTCTAAGTTCTCTCGACTCCTCTGTCTCTGGCTCTCCATCTCGGCCTGTCCCCTTTCTCTTCATCTTATCTCTACCCTTTCCCCTTTGGCCCGCCTAACCCCCGCATCTCTGATTTCACCCCTGGGACTTGCCAAGTCCCTGCCCCGTTGTCTCTTGAACTCCGGAACTTGCCCACTCACCGGCGCTCGCTTGTTCCATCCTCTTGTATCCCCGGGACTCGCGCCTAACCCCGGCACTCATCTTCCACCCTCCCTGGTACCCATCCACCCGTTGGTGCTACCGGCGCTCCCCTGCTCACTGCCCCTGCACCACATAAGGTATTTGCCCAGTGGACTGAGCCCCCGTGGTCAGCGGAACCTGACAACAATGCTCAGCCTGCTCTTAAGCAGCAGAGACTCTATCTTCATAAAGCTTGTGAGGAATCAGCATAAATCTTGTGTTGAATCAGTCCAGAGCTAAAGCCAAGTAGAGAATAATTCTTACAGATCACATAGTACAATGACAAATGTATTTTATTCAATTTACATTGTAAAGATTGTCTACAATCTTCCTAATACCCGCTATGCATAGACTATAGGTAGTTACACTCTCACTCATGAGAACGGGCACCCACACCCTTGACAAATAGTACATGTTTTCACGGGTAAGGGTGTGGGTGATCTTTGGCATACTCCAGAGTTACCCCTGCAGAATACTATCCGCAATCAGATACCCTTCCTAAAGCACTTTGGTAATGACTGGACCACTGAAGACATTGTTAGGCAATACTTTTGGAACAAGAGAAAGAGCCATTACAAGAATGGATGGCTGAAAGTTCTGGAATGTTATGGATACTCGAAGGAAACCTTGGCTAAAATCCAACTGCCTCACAAGTAAAGCAAGTAAAGCAATGCAAGTTGGGAAAAGGGAAGGACAGGCAAACAGTGCACGACACCAGTGAAGAAGACTTTGATGGGGGACAATGGTGACAACAAAATTGAAATGGAAGAATAGTTCAAGGTGTGCAGTATTGTCTCACAAGCTTTGATTCAACTGAATTGATATCATTGAACTCATAGCTGGCTACACCGGGAACTTGTCATTTACCAATGCCTTAATTAATATTTGTATCATTGATTACATGCAGTTTGTGTTGCAAGATCTTTTTGTTTAAATGTTCTCTCACAGATTATATAGATAACTATGTACTTCTGGATGTTGAATGATAAATGAATCAATTGGGATTTTACTGCTCAGTAGCTTACCAAAAAGCATATGATGATCGAGATCAGTCACCAAAAATGTCAACATAGATCAGCTACATTTTGCACTTGAGCCAACTAATCGTCAAAGGTAAATCTTAGAATGGGTTGCCAATGACCAAATGGCTGGGTAAATATCAACCTTGAGTACAGTCAGGACACACTGATTGAGATTTTCCATATAAGGTTGATGATCCACCCACTGGCTTTCGGAAGGAAACCAACCATCACTCAACCAGATATACATCCATCAGACATCAACCATTACGGTGGTTGCTTTTCCAGGTTGGATTCCAACCCAAGTATTTGCTATAGTGAGTATATGTAATCCACATCAGGTAGTAATTGAGCTGACCCTTGACCTACGATCGATTGCCGTGTCTTCTACTGGCGTCTAACAACTGATGTTTCCAGACTGGCACTGGTACTGTGCCCTTTCTCGATTGGTCGGCATCACCGTCACACATCACCTTGTCGAACAGTAGTCACTCTGGAGCAATACAAATACTTGCCAAACCCCCAAAGAAGCAGGAGTTGAGCTGCTCAGCCATTCCTGGGCCACTTGACTACCATCATGGTGATTTCTGTTTCCACCTTTGCGTTCTTTGCTAGAGCGTACAGACTCAGCGTCCTCCTTGTTACGACTTGTATTGCTCCTCTTCTACTTCCTCCCTCTCTGCTGCCTACTCATACCATAAATATCCTCAGACCCATGCCTACTATCTCTTCCTTGCTGCCAATATCTACTGTCTACTCTATCCACCCACACTCTCCCAACAGGCGCTCTTGTATGTTGCTCCTTGGTCATGCATGCAGCAATAGTCAGTGAACTTGTTATAGGCACTCTTTTAGTTTGGCATTGTCTAGTGCATTGAGCTCAAAAGGACCTTGCTACAGACCACCTTCTATGTGTTCCAAAACTCTACTCAAACACTCCTACAGTCCTCCTAGGCCCTCTTAAGAATGACCGCATCATCATGTTCTTAATCATGGCTACCAGCTTTGTGATAGACAAACTCTCAGTAATCTGCAAAAAGTATTTGAAACTCTCCAAGTGCCTTCTGTCTTTTGATCGAGTATCATCCTCTTCTCTCTCCCAAGGGTGTGCTCTGCCTTGCATCCTTATCAACTCTCTCTGGAGATATCTTCCTGCTCTTCTAGACCCTTTTTGATATAACAGTCTAGTCAGATTCATAGCCATGGCCACCCAATGATGTCCAGAGAATAGAAAGGATGAGCATCTGGGTTGTCCTGGACACCCATTGAGCTACTCTGGCATAGCGTTGTGGTATATCATCAAGAATAGTCTTTGCGCAGTCGGCAAAGTAAGCGAGGCCCAGGCTTGTTGATGACCTCAAGGAGAGGGAAAGGACAGCTGGGTTATGGTAAAAGTGGGCAAGGAAGGCCATTGCATTGATGACAACAGCATGAGCTGCACGGAGGGTGGGGAGCATCATGGTGTATTGCAGTGGAAAGGAAGAAAGAGAAACTGTGAGGCTAGCAAGCAATTGGTGGTTCTTCTAAAGGATTGATTGATCCATGATGTCAGAGTTGGTTGTCAATTTGGCGGTGGCATGCAAGGTCCACACACAAACTACTGGCTCCTATACCATGTGCATACATCATACTTCAGTCCTAAGTACTGAGACGGATGACTCTCTTAAAGGCACCAATGACACTCTCAAAGGCAGGGATGACTTTTGTTTCAACTTCTGCAATGAACAACATGGTGTTTGCAAGTAGAGAGTATACTAACAGTGACCATATCATGTGACCGCATACTTGCCCTGCCTAGTGGCACAAGAAACATTGCCTGATCTTGCTCATGCATTATGGATGGTACTAAACAACTTCAAAACACGGATGATTTCTCTAGCTTACAGCGGTCAAAAAAAAGACGTTTTTAAGTCGAACTTCATCATATCACGTGATTGCATATTGCTTACTGTCCCTGCCTAGTGGCACTACTTCAGCTCCTAAACTGGCCAGTACATGACAGCTAATTTTTCTATTCAGTGCAACTTCACGGCATGGTCCTTGTTCACTCTTGCTGCTTTTTTGCAGCAAATCTTTGCATTCTTGGTCAAGCATTGGCCCTTCTTGTGCACCATTTTGCCTGGCATTGAGTCTAGATTTTTTTCAAGTCATTATTGTAGTTGTCATCTAACTCATCCATCCTTCCAGCTGTCTTCTGCACTAGCTTTAGTGCTAGTGCTAGCTGCTACTCATCATGTATATTAAGTGCAAGCTGCACAGCAGGCAGACTACTCAGGAGTGCATTTACCCCAACCAAGGGGAGGTGGGGGGGGGGGGGGCAAACCTTAGTGTCAATGCATCTGCATGGCAAGGAATTCCTGCCAAGAAGGCTTGTGCTACTAGCACCCTTTTATTAGGGGAACATTGGCTGCATTTTGGCTCTTGAGTAATAAATGCTCCAGTTGTGTGCATGGACACAAGCCCAATTTAGAAAGAGCACATTATTTCTCTCCTTGGTTTGGGCAGGGATGTCTCACATCAATCTTGATTCTTCTTCCATCAACATCTGATTCAAACAAAGTTCTCCCACCATCATCAAAGTTTACACTGTAAATTACATTGTTACTAATAGGTTGCTATTTAAGTATATATATGTGCCAATATTAATCAATGATTGATGATATTCTGTGTATACAATGGATGGTACCTTATACACATATATCTCCATGACGTACAAATATTTAAGCTATGCCAGGTGGTAAAGTGGGACAAAATTTCTGTTCAATCTTGTTGGAATTACCTTTATGGGCTCTCTATGTTGTTTTGATTTATGCTGAACTGCTGGACATACAAACCTTTCAAGCCTTTGCTCAGGAAGAAGAAAATGGATGGATTGTTCTAAAATCATTAGCATTATGAAGATCAACCACAATCAGAGGTAATGTTGTTTGACTTTCAACTAATGAGGTGAACTTTACATCCTTTTAGTGTCCCTCAACGCATTGCAAAGGTTTCATGTGTTTGCAAATTTGGCCAGGTATTTGGTACCCAAGCCAACCTCTCCCACCACCACCACTAAGGTCCACTCATCCAACATGTAAGTCATCTCCATCAAAGAGCTAGGTGCCTAGTTGTCTTGGAAATCCCCATGACTTTGGCTTTATCACCTGGCCAGGAAACACTCAAAGACTAGGATTTAAAATGAAAAAAATGGCACAACATGTAAATGAGAAAGTGGAAAAATAGCAAAATGGCAAAATAGAATATGGAAATAATTGGCCAAGACAGAACACTTTACCCATTTTCTCATTCTAATTTTAAATTTTCCATTTTCTTACTTAACCTCTTTATTTTTTTGCCATTTTGCCACTTTCCCATTCTTCTACTTTGCCACTGGTTCTATTCTCCCATTCTTTGACTTTGCCACTACTCTATTCTCACTGATTCTGGACTGGTTCCATAAGGCATACATGAAGTGCTAAACATGGACTCCTACACTCTTTGCTTTATTTTTTCTCTATTTTGTCTTTCCATTCTCCTATACTACTTTCCTATTATGACATTTTTCTATCATGCCATTTTTCCATTATGCTACTTTCCCATCTTTTTCCAATTGATGCTACTTTCTCCTTTTTCCTCTTTATCATCTGGTTTATTTTTGCTACTTTTCCATTCTCCTATTTTGCTGCTTTCCAATTTCACCATACATTGCTATTAAAACCATTTTGCCTCTTATTTCATACTAATCACTAGGCACCTTATATAAGCATTGTGCATGAGCATTCTCAAAAATCATGAATTCCTTCTCAACATCCATGGTATGAAGAATAATACATCTTTTTCTAAAGTATTGACAGTAGGTACAAACTTTTTTTGAGTGAGTACAACCGCTGACACACTTTGAGCACAGAAATTTCATGCATCCTTTAGTAACTATACTTCAACAAGGATGCACATGCACATTGTGTCTCGAAATGAAAACATCTCTTTGAACACACAAATAATTAGAGAACAGAAAAGAAAAGATTTCAGAAAAAGCACAGATAGAATCAATAAAGACCCAGTTACTGCTATGGAAGGAAGAGGATAATACAAAGGAGCTAAATTAAGTTAGAGGGATCATTCAACCAGAGGACTGAATTATTATGCAGGTGAGACTGATCATTACTCTGGTGAAACAGATCATTCCTTAGGATATGAATGATGAAAAAGGAGTTACCACTAGAAGGAGGAAAGGAATAACTATTCCAAGTAGACAGAGGTCAGGTGGAAGAAATTTGCAAGTCATGTGTGAAACTGGTCTGTGTGCAATAGAAGGGGTATAAGTAGGCTAAATAAAGGACAAAATAGCCAGGCAATTAATAGACCAAGGCTTGGTAGTTCTCAGAGAGTGAATTTTTTAGGCTGAAGTTTGTTGAAAACCTCTACATTTTGAAATATTTACAGTTTGGAAAGTAATATACACTACAATGTATTCGACATCAAGTGTGACTTTGAGTAAAGCTTCTAAGTTGTCAAGAAGAGCTCCAGAACTATAAGTAATACTTACACCCAAGTACTACATCTGGAGCCCACCACAAGGGGTTTTAACACTTAAAACACTTACAAAGAGTCAAATTAGTTGTGAACCCTCAGCAAAAAAGGTTTTTAATATCTTCAAAATGCAAAATATCCTTTGCACCAAACAAATCAACACCAAGCAAGCTTAGGAAGACAATTCCAAGAAAATCAGCAGTCACTACAGAGCCTGTCAAAAAAACCACTACCAGAAGCAACAGAGCCACAGAATGCGACTTTCAGAGTGTATCAGATCCCAAACAAATCTAAAGAACATGCAGAAATAACTTTACTACAGCTATTTCAAGACTTACAAGATTAATAACTATGCCAACAAAGACAGTAAAACAGAAGCTACTGCTCTTAAAAAGCCAAGATGTGCCTTGCTTTCTCCATACACAGCCTACAGAGGTTTCATGTTTCCTTAAGAAAATGGAGAACCTTTTCAAGGCAGCAGGTGTAACAGATAACAAAGAAAAGAAAGAGAAAGTCATGGAGTATTTTGATGCTAAAACAGATAGTGAATGGAGAGGACTGGACAGATTTAGCAATAGTTCTAATTGCGACATGTTTGTAAAAGACATACAGAACTCATACTCTGAAGCAATCTTGAATATGGGCAGTGTAGCAACACTGGATAATATCTATTGTAAATATGCTAGATTAGGACAGAATGATGCAGAGGAAATACACATGCTTGTGAGATGCTTCTGTGCTGAGGCTAAGAAGTTAGACAACATTGGTTGATCAAGGAAGGTAGTAGATAGTAGGGCCCAGCCTGAAATGAGGCTACCACTACTACCTAAGAGTGATCTGAAAAGGCAAAGGAGGTCATAGAGATAGAAAAAGGAACTCTGCTATTTGAGCAGGTACTTGCTGTCAATGGAGACAAGATAATCAAGTGGTGATATCAGACCCATCTAAGAAAACTTAATTACCAGATTTGTACTTGAGGGCTAGAGTGTGTCCACAATTGTAGTAGCATGCCATATCATTCTTGGCCTTTGTTAGTGCTGCTTTGGCCTCTTCCTGAGTCTGCTTCATCTGGTCTATAAAGTTATTGACTGACTCATTTTCTAAAGTGTGTGCACAAGGTTCAAAATTCATCCAAGGCTGGTGGCCAGTATTAAGGAAAAAGGGAGAGAACTGGGTTAGAGCATGGTTGTTGTACTGGAACTCTGCATCAGGCAGTAGCTTATTCCAGTTATCCTGATGCTCATTGCAAAATAGTTGCAGATACTGTTCCAGTTCCTGGTTGATACATTGTGTCTATCCATCTGACTAAGGGTAGTAGGCAGTGGAAGTGTGGAGCTTGATTCCCAGCATTTAATAGAGCTCTTTGAGTGAACTGAGCAACAAACTGCAGTCCATGATCAGAGACATAAATGCTAGTATGCAGCTTGCTCCCATAGCTGAGCATGTAGTGTGGGTTGGAATGAAGTGGGCTTGCTTATCATAGAGGTCCACAACTACTATGATAGCATCATAACCATGAGCATCCAGCAGTTCTACAATGAAGTCTACTGAGGCCATACTCCAGTGTTCAGTAGGGATAGGAAAAGGATAGAGCTATTCCATAGGAAGTTGTTGGTGAGTTTGGTGCAAAGCCAGAGGTTACAAGTGCTGGTATAAGAGCCAATGTATTGTGACATCTGAGGCCACCAGTAGTTGCAAGACACCACCTCTAGTGTCTTAGAACATAAATGCATTCCCTAAAAGTCAGCAACCCATTATCCAAAGCCCATTCATTTGTGCATACCAACCTTACTCCTTTTCTTTGGTTGGCATGCAGAGCTATAGCAGCTTTAGCTACTACATCCTCTTGCACCCCTTTCCAGTTTCCTTGTCATATGTCCCAGAGTATATTTGCCTCATCTCCTTGTACTACCACACCTTCAAATGCATGAATAGGAAAAAACTCAGGCTTTAGGAGAGTGGTGTTGTCATTATCACCAGCTCCTGTACTGTGATAAGCTTGTTGGAATAAGGCATCTGGCTTACCCATGCTCTATCTAGGTTTGTAATGCAGCAAGAAGTTGAAGTTGGCCAGAAACAGAAACTATCAAGCTTGATGGCAGTTGAGCTTCTTGGTGTAAATGAGGATGTCATCAAGATAAATGCAGACTACACCTTCTGCAATCAGGTCATGGGATGCTATTCATAATTGTCTAGAAGGTAGAAGGGCTATTTGTGAGGCCAAATAATATAACCAAAGGTTTAAAGAGTCTGCAATTGGGTTGGAACACTGCCTTCTACTCATTTCCTTCTTTGATGTGCACATTGTTGTAGCCATATTGGACATCTAACTTGGTAAATGATAGAAAGATGTACTGTGGAAAAGGTTGATTATGCAATCTGTGGAAAACTCAACAGTTTACATAATCACCAGAAAAACCGCACAGAAAAGGTTGAAAAAGACCAGAACTGAGCATATTGTACCAAAATGAATGAACTTGAAGTGTAGTCCTCTGACAGTCCCTCTTGCTTGGGATCTTCCTCCTACTGATGGTAAAGTCCCTCATTACAAATGCACTCTTGAGCTTTCTGACTCTCTTGTTGTGCATGTTGTTGGACATCAGAGGCAGAGCCTTAAACAAGCCCATGACCTTAGCTGGCCACCTTCTCAGTTAGTTTTGCTAGTAGTAAAAGCCAATGCTTTGTTACTATCCAGGGCACCAACCAGCAGATTGGTAAAGCCTTTGTTGTCTTTGAAAAATGCATTGCTAAGAAGCATGTGCATGCACTGCAAAAGCAGCATTCTGGCAATGCTGCACTAGCAGTTGCTACAATGGTCCCCTTCCAGGGCACTGCTTTGTCTACCTCAAAACATCCTACTCAGTTAGCACCACCATCTTCTTCTATAGCTCTCATGCTTGGCTCTACCTCAGATTCTCCTAAACCTGTGGATTGGAATGATTCAACTCCCCTGCTGACTCCAGCAGCATCTTTACTGCTATCTGGCTCACCTATGGCCCTCTCTACTCCAACTCCAGCTCTGTCATTTCTGATGGTCATTGACTATGCCTATAGGAATTATGCTTAAAGCACTTCTGCAGCACCATGTAGCACTAACACTGCTTGTCATTCCTGCCAAACTCAGGAAAAGTAAACACTGTTTATCAAGGTGACAAACTTAGAGAAGGAGCTGATGTCAGGGGACCAGTCTCTAGACCATGTCCAACTCTATTCTGAGCTTAGTCCAATGATGTGCCCACTCCTAGCACTTCTGAATGAGCACTTGGCCCATTCTATCACCTTCTGTTACCTAGTAGTTAGCCTTGATGAGTCATATGCATGGACCTTACTTAGCATTGATTATTGTTAGTCATACTCTATTACATACTAGGGCCCAATTAGTTAAATAGTATTAGTAATAGCACAGCTACCAATGTAGTATATAAAGGCAGCCTGTAGAATAAAATATCCCCATGCTGAACAATAGCAGTATTTCTCTGGCATATTCATTAAATCAACTGTAAGCTTCTCTAGCAATATCTGCTCCTTTGCTTGCCTTACCTATTCCTTGTCCAACTCTGGCTTGCCCTTACAGTAGAAGCATGGGGCCTGGCTACTTGCAGCAATGCAAAGATTGGACAGGAAAGCAAAATACAAATTTCAAAAGTCCAAACAATAGAAGATGCCAAGTAATGGCTGTACAACAATGGTACAATGGTAGACAGCAAGGACCCAGCTAATGTGAACATGCTGAAAGCAATGCTGTTGATGCTCATAGCCAGAATGAACATACTAGATGAAGTTATAGGAACAGATAAAGTGAAGGTAGGAGAAATGGAAAGAATAGCCTTAGAAATAGCAGGGAAGGTGATGGAGGATTACAAAGAGGTGCTGGAAAACATGGCAGAGGTACAGGATAGAAGTAATGTTGGATAGCCTGGTCAACCTGTAAAGCAGGATAGATATCTTGGAAGCATGGGGAGCCCTGGAATGCTGTTGATTGAACTCCTGGGCAAGCAAAGGGGCATGAATATTCTCCTGTAGTTCCCAAGAGATATCTATCTTCAATTTCATAGCCCTTACACTTCACCTTAAACTGAAGCTTGTATCAAAATAAATGACTGTTTAAGATCTGCTTCACCTCATACTTCTCCTCATTGTCTATCAAGACAGGTGATGGTGGTGGCTGAGGTGGTGGCCAGGAATTGGGTCATTAGGAGCAGGAGCCAATTTGACTACATTGAAGACTTGGTGGAGTCAGTGCATGCCAACTTGCAACTTGAGTCTGTAGGCTAGAGGACCAAATTGTTGTTTTTACTAAGGAGGGCCCCAGTTGACAATGAAGCAGCTTCTGAGAGGGTCACATAGTGGCAATATCAGCTGTATCTAGATAGACCTAATCCCCAGGCTTGGCAGTTGTAATATGCATTACAAAGTGCACTCCACCACAATGTATGACATCTACGTATGTTATGCCCTACCCTGTGATTTTCTGAAAGGTCTGGAGTATTCCTATTCCTTGAATGTTGAATTTACTCATGGGATGATCTGAACTTAGTGTTGTATTGCAGTTATTTGATTATTACACAAATTTTTACATTTCTCAATACTGATTTCACTCTCTGTGACAGATTCTGGGTAGTGGCTGGCACAGCTCAAATACATCATAAGGTTAGTTGGGAGAACTGTAGAGGATAAACTTGCATGATTATAATCCGGGATTTCACACCTGAAAATCTTGCAATAGATATTTCCAAATAAATAACCATAACGCGATTTCTGAAGGCAAAACAAGAGCATCAAAACATATGGTATCAAAATTGACATGATAGCAAACATCTATTAAGTTTCAAGGACCTAACAACAGTGTTCATCCTATGAAGGAAACTCGGATGGATCCTGTGCACAAGCATCCTCGCAGCCATGCCACTCCAGCCACTCTACACAATGATACGCAACTGTCCGTTTGGGACACTGCTCCAGCTCTTTCACTGAATTATCGCCTCCGCGAATGACACCGAAGTAGCTGTTCCCAACTCTTACCACACGTACCATGGGGAAACCATGTCCTACTATCACTGATACGTTGCGCAGGGGCAACAGGTCAGGCAGGCCTATGTATCGCAGCGTTGGCGGGACGCCAGGACGAAGTTGCTATACAGATGTTAAGCTGTGTCAGCTCACAAGGTCAAAGAATTACCTCAAGGAACGGCACAGGATCCCGGGATGAAGAGGGAACATGTTCCAATGTCAGTGACAATGCTAACACACTCCTTGGAATCAACCACGACGCCAGGCCGGACGATAGATCCGGAGGATAGGCTATCTTCAAATTTCGAAGGTTGACTAAAGATGGCAGAACACCCCACACAGCAGCATCGAACCCGACGGCACGCTGCACGCTCTCGTCATGCGCAGTGAGGGTGAGCGACCGAAGCTGGTTGCGGCCTCTTAGGAAATCTGCGATGGCTGGGAAGAGATCGCGGTCGAAGACGCGGCGGTGTACACCCGTGACTGAGAAAGAAAAGTGTCGTAGGAAGGGCAGGGCAGGACCGTAAGCTCGGTGGGTGGCACGGAATTGTTGTGACGTAGCCCCGTCAAGGGAGCAGCAGAGCGAAAGGAATTCTATTTGGTGGCCACTGGCGAGGATGTCAGCAAAGAGTTGATTATTGAGAGGGATGTGGCCTGTGAAATGGAAATGTGTGAGGTTGCGGAAGGAGACGCTGTTGGTGGGAAAGACCCAGTGGGGGTTGTCGATGTAGACGGTGCGCAAGAAGTCACGGTTCTGGGCGAGGAAGGATTGGACTTGATTGGCCGTTCCACCTGATGTGCAGTATGAGAAGTGGGCGAGATGTTTGAACTCAAACTGGAGATCCGTCGGACCATCTGGTGAACTATCATCCATTTGGGGTGAGGATTTACAGACATGGTGATGTAAATCATCACATACTGGATCGAAAGACCTCGTAGACGGGGCGTACATGTCTGTAGAACACGCAAGACGGGTATGATACCTTCTACGCCCGCGGAAATATGCACGTTGCGAAGGTTGATCAAATGTGGGAGTGCATTAGTCAACATGCCTGGAGTAAATCAAAAGAGTTACTCAGGGGTACATGTGGAAAAGAAAGCAGGCCCACCTATCTGAAAGGCCAATGGCCCATCTCTATCGCGCAGGGGAGCGTATATTCGCAGGGTCCGAACAGCACTCGCGAATTTGGAGTCCACGATAATGCGTGTGAGAATGTCCGCACTCCTTTGAGCGTGTCGTGCATCGTCGGCAAATCCAACGTCTCCCGCATGATGCATCCATAGATCACTCTTGCCTTCCTCAGCATCGATTACTCCAAAGTGGAGGTCAAGTTTCCGGAAGAGAAGCTGGCTAGCAACGCGTGATATGGTATGAGGTATGAAAAGTAAAGCTTTAAGATCATGTCGAGGTAGATAGAGTGCGATCTCGTGCCATATTTCGATAGAGAAACGTTCTTTCTTCGCGGGCAGTGGTGATAGAAGCTATGAAGGCTCTCGTTAATCACGTCCGCGCTAAACAAACTTCAAGCAACAGACCTTTTCGACCGTCACTGATCTTTGATGCAGCAGTGCCTTTGCTTCGGGGTTGTCAGGCTCTGCGACTAATGCTGCTTGGAGATCTGGAGTCATGTCAAACCGTTACAACCAGCCTAGTGATGATTGTCGTGGAGATGGTAGCCATACCATCGTGTGCCCCAAAGTGATATCCGGCTGCAAGCCTAGCCCGGGCCCGTAGGATTCGAGCCTTTGCTGCGTTTTCAGGGGAAAGGTTGGAAATAAGCAGACATGATTGGACAGCGTTTTCGATGATGGTTCTAGAACGCCTATTGATTTTGTGTACATATAATTGGCTGAGTCAGTGGAACGCGTCCGATAAAAAGACCAGACACTTACCCCTCCAAGTGCAGGCTTCGCATCGCGTAGAGGAGGAGGTCAGCCTTTTGATTATCGGTCAAACATGAAGAGACGTCGCGTATGCTAGCATCAAGGATTTTGGGATTGAAAACATCCATGGTGGAAGGGGCATCAACTGGAGTAAGTCTGAGCAGATGCTGAGCACTGCACTATTAAATTCACTTGGGAATGTTCTTTCTTAGGAGAACCGCGGCAATGACCGGTTTCTTCCCGTTTTCACTGACTGGTGGGGTACTCAGATGCAGAAGTAGCGAAGTTTTTGTGGGAATCGACGTGGTCTGGACTCTGGATGCAGTCCAGACTGCGTTCTTAGACCTTCTTGATGCCGTATTCAAGCACATACCTTGAAAGTTGAAGATAGATCAATGATGCCAGGAGCTGTACCCATTGTCAATGCGAAGAAAAGTGAAGAAAAAAGAGAAAAAGAGTGGACTGCTTTAATAGATTACAGGGCTCTCACATTGTGAGGTGCCACTTATGCGAAAATGATAACCTATTAGGCAATTGCATAATGTTAAGCCTTGTTTATAAATTGAAAGGCGAAATTTTTCCAGAACTTGGTGGTCGGTCATGAATAAGGCCGGAATTGAAGCTCATTCCTAGATCTAGACTCTTCGAGGGTATTATTGAGGAAGCTAATCAGTGGGCAATGAATGGGGCCGAAGCTTGAAGCTTGAAGCTTGAAGAGATCTTACATGTCCCACATTACGGTCTAGCCATACACGGCTATATATCTCGATTGCGGCCCATGTACCCAAGGTAGCCCGTTTGTACTGGGTTATAGGTTATACCTGTCATTTTTGTTGATTTGAATGCAGTCGGAGTCAGGACACCGGAAATCTGAGGCCGCTTTATTTCAGTCTTGGTCGTACCAATACAGCTGACCGCCATACTCCAAAGCTCCAAAGCTCCAAGTTCAATATCAATGTCCAACGCAGGGGTGTTATACTGACCAGTCATCGATAAGAAAAATCAATATCTATTTCTTGATTTCGAAAGCTTTGTACCAAATCTATAACAGGGTCAATACACGTGTACCCCAAGTGACATCTTATGTAACGACCCTTTTCTTTATTGAGCTCGCTGTGTCCGTACACGCCGGCGAGCTCTCCTTGTTTCAGCTACCTACAAAAATTCCAAATTTTCTTTGTATACTTCATTGACTACATATAGCTCTACGCTTACCCTCGAGAATTTCTTTTATCTTCGAGAATCCCACGAGCATCATTTCATCATGCGTTTCTTCAAGAGGCTTTCGGCAGCGTGTCTGGCACTAGGCTGTATGGCCCCGGGTACTTTAGGTACGTGGCACCGTCTCAAATGTAGCTTATCCAACTAAAAAATCGGCCGACATACATAGCGTACTTTATCATCAGAGAACCCACGCGAGATACACAGTGGGCACTGGGTACCCCAAATCTTATATCATGGACCAAAGGCGTACTGGACGGTATTGTTAGCTTCGATGTAGAAATGGCGCGGCTAGGCTCCGATGGACTCACTTTCGTAGCACGAAATGGTGGGTAATCAACCCCCTTGACGTCGAAAATTGACCTTACGAAGTTGAATTCAGTCCCTGCCACTGACTCATCGTTGAATATCCTGCTACAAGACATTCCACTAGGCGATGACTACTTCTTGCTGTTCATGAACTCGACGCATGGTGTTATGTATGCTACATCGCCTCGCTTTAGTGTCGTTTCCGCCTCTTCGTCTAGTAGCATGCCATTGACGGCGTCTAATGCGGAGACAGTCACAGTCAGTGGGTCGCCAAACCCCACCCAACAATTTGCTGTGACATTCCCTGCAATCGGGAATAGAGGTTTCGACAGCTGGGGGGATGCACGTCAGGCCTGGAGCTTGGGAAGTGTGCTTGTAAGTTGTGTGGTAGGTGCTGTATGGACACTCTGGTAATTCCTTTCTCTGCATCATATCACTTGGGTCACTCTGGGACGTTTCCCTCGATCTTCTGTATACATACGAACTCTTCCCCTCACATAATACGGTACTCACTTGTACACAAGGACACACCATCATGACCACTATCTACTCATCATTGGACATCTTGTTAGACTCGACTCTTAATTTATAATACCCCCTGTACCTACACGTACATAGATTTTCCGGGGGATTAGGAACTTACGGGGATAGATAAAGCCAGTCAGTGGATATAACTTGGCTTCGCTGTCCATGCACGACTCGGATCCGTCCTTACTTCAATAAATGAACCTCTTCACTGTCTTGCATTGGTTATTATTAGTGTGGCTTTGTCAATTTTCTGCTCGGTGGTGCAGGATATTCCTGAAATGCAAGTATCTGAACTGATGAAAAAAACTTTGTCATAGATTAAATATGCGTATTTTGCTTGCAATCAACTAAGTGGGGCTTGTTTGATTTCTGCCGGGCCCCGGAGGCACCTCCAAAGAGAACCTATAATACTTTTTTTTCTAAAGCTACACTTTCATGACAAAACCTCGTAGTTTACAATGTGCTCTTTTGAACAATAGCCTTCTAGGCAAGAACACTGACACGTACTCATCTAAATAGAGCCGCAGAGCTTGTTGATCATTCAATTGCATCTGAAAACCCCTCCCTTACCTGAGCATAGCTTTTCGCTGTATTCATTTAAATCAAAACCAACAAAGTAGACTGAGAGTTAGGCTATCAGATCCAGTTTGGCTGGTCCAGCTGGTAACATGCATATGTAATCACCGAACCAGATACTTACATGAATTACTTTAGAGTTAAAGAAAACCCAAGTATCTGAGTTGATTTCCATGGCCAAGTGAGTACGGGCCAAGGAGCATTGTGATACGTCACATGCACGTGAGTTGTCACAGCGCGTCTTTATCGATGATCTCTAACTCCATAGTGTGCTCCTTTGTTTGGTTTTGGTTCTGTGTCATTAAGTTATAACAATGTTAACGAGCGATGCAAGTAAAATTGTAGGACTAGTTTCATTTGGAAGATCTGTTAGAACCTCATGTAATGATGCCGAGCATCAACCGGGCTTGAGCCTCGTTGAATTGGACGTAAGGGTGACTTGACTTACCTTAGTAGAACCGCCGCTTCTCAAGTCAAACTTCACAAATATGGTGTCAGCATTACAAATCAATTGGGGGTTCGTCGCGTGTAGCAAGGCTTGATTCCTGAGGAGTCACTCAGTAGAGCAGGAGTTTGTCCAAGATCGATCAGAGGCTCATAACTCCTTTATAATTTGAAATAGAGAATTATTGTCTATATACATGATTCTTATGGTATACATCTAACATCAACATCAAGAGTCACAGTGATATCAGTGGGAGTAGGAGGACCAGCATAGTGGTAGCGTCCATCTGTAAAGTAAAGCGAAAATTACAATCTAGCTCATGATCGAAGAACAGAAAAAACGTACTGATGAAGTACCATCCGGCACTGATGGCCGCAAACCCGACAAACACCGCGCTGGCGTAATCTGCTCATTCCACATCAGCACCTATTTTCGCACTACCACGAAGGCTGTAAAAAAGAAAAACACGTACTCATCGTCACCCGATTGACAGGAATAGCCACTGGCATGGAGAACAACACGATCTCGAGCGAGATCCATGCCAACGCGATAATATTGATCCACCAGCCCCACCTGCCGAGCGAATATGGTGCCCCTTCCATTTGTTTCCTTCCCTCCTTCCCGAATAACAGAATCGCTATTGGCATTGCATAGCTCGCTCCTAAGCATATGACCGCGACGCCGGCAAAGGCGTTAAAAGCAGCGCTAGAGCCGAGGTAGAGCAAGCCTAGGAGGAGTTGTATAGCAGTGGAGAGGAGGTGCGCATTGAAAGGGACTGAGGAGTTGTCAGAGGCATTTCCTGAGATGCGGGAGAAGATGTGGTGGCAGGGAATGGCTTTGTCCCGGGCGAAGGACCAGGTTCCGCGAGAGGCGGCGCAACAGACCGATATAGTACAGAAGAGGCCAATGGTAAAGACTTTGATAGAGGAGGTTTGTTAGGGTGAGTGATAAATTTGTGTGAAGACGTACTGATAAATAACTAGAAAAAGAGTCCTCGTTAGATGTGCTCTATTATAACAGGCTTGCGACCATGCTTACCAGGCCAAATCCGCCTGCTTTCGAACCCATGATAAGGGTGAACATAAGACCAGTTGGCTGTCCATTTGGGACTGATGAAGAAAGTGTTACTTGTGGTTAGGCCAAAATGGCGAAGTAAAACAGACCAGCGAGGAGAGTTGGAATATCAGGCAGCGTGAAAACGATAGGAAGAAGAAAGAGGAGGCCGCTGAGCGAACCAAGTGGTATAGAGTAAACCATCGCCTGCGGTACCTGCAGAGCAGGATAGCGCACTTCCTCCGCCATACTGGTTACTGAATAATGAAAGTCAGATTCATACAAGGATGAACCAAAAAGGAATAAACGTTACCCATTCCGATAGAAGAAAAGACGTATGCTGTGAATGTTCGGTCCTACAAATATCTGGAGGTTTCAATTGGACTCACCGGGCTAAGACGAATATTCTGTTAGCAAAACACAAAAGAAAGGAGGTTGAGAACAGAAACTCACAGGCATCAAGCCAAGAACAAATGACCATCCAGGTGTCCAGCCTGATGGAGAGGGATCAAAGTGCCCTAATGCAAATGAGGCTGAGCGCCGTCCTGAGGCAGCTTTCACTGAAAGCCCGACTAGTATGACTGAGAAAACATTAAGAATGGCATTCAGATATCGAAGATAGCTAATACCGAGTAAACCAGCAAGAGTCCAGCATGCTGAAATGATCTATACCAGTCGAGGATCGTATCTGGTTAAATTCGGTGATAGGACAAGGACGTACATCGAGAGCGGGAAGAAGTTTGTTCAGATATAATACAAAGATGCTTGTGAAAATCGTCACAGCAACAAATACGAGATCTTCAATAGAGCTCTATCAGAGGGTGCTTTGACCATTGGATAGTACATACATGTTTGCCAAGGTGTAGCAACCCATTCAGGGCGGAATATTGTAACACCTGAAATCAAAATTTGGCCGGTTGCCTGTAAAAATGAGTCCTTATCATCTCAAAGGGTGCGGTAACAGATGTCGTACGAATGCTACAGCAAGGCTCACGGTCCAAATTCCAACAGTAAAGAGCCATCCATTGATCCAAGACAAGACGAGACGGTATTTGGGCGATGCAAGGCGGTAGCACCAATAATAAGCTCCTGCGGACGTAGGATAAACGGAGCAAATCTCTGCGAGGGATAGCGCGTTGAATTGCGAGAGAATGGAGACTATAACCCAGCTTCATGATGAAATTAAGACAAACGCAAGGTGAGAGTAATATACCGCGACGTACCACCAGATCATTACAGCTGGACCACCGAGAATCAACGAGGTGCCGACAAGCGTGGCCAAACCGTAGGCTATGTAAGAGACGAACAAACATGAATCCACAAGTCAGTGGTATCGGAAAGCGGATACTTACGCACGGACATGATAGCTGAAGATTATAAGAGTCTGAACATTGAGGATACGCGATTAGATTAACGATCGGACATACCGAGTGTCACTAATCCAGTGGGTCAGTCCGAGTGCAAACGCTTGAAGAGATACTCACTGAATAGGACGTGAGAGAGTCCACGAGACTATTGTAAGATATTGTGAGCACCATTATCATACGAATGAGAGAATCGAAAACAACTCACGCGTGATAGCTCCTGCTTGTATCCGAGTCTCTCAAGGCCTTTGGCATCGATATCAGACACGGAAGACCTTGAGCCACCATCCTCGCTAGCAAAGGCAGACGGCATAGGGCAGGACAGGGAGAATGAGACTGCTTAACTCTCAGGCCCATGGCGCCTGAAATACCTTATTTCGGAGCAAACCTCCGGACCGGCGAACTCGGATGGAAGGAAGATGCGGAGAATGAAAGACGCGGTTGCCGTGTTATGTCATGATCAAGGCAGCCAAGCTCCTGACTTCTCAGGTTCTCCCACAGTCAACGTTTCAACCACGACTGCCAGACATATCTTCAGCGCCTCCAAAATTTTCAAGTCGAAGTCACACAGTAGCACTGCAAGGAGACTCTTCCTCCTTTGCTCACAAGATATGATATCGCAGCGGTTACGTGACGTCGGTTTTCCATGTGTACGAGAGGGAATATTGCCATCAAAATGTTCGGGACAAGACAAGTGTCCATAAGGTACTGAGGGTCTGCCCCAGAAAAGATTTCTTTCAACTTCCAGGAAGACAAATTCTATCGTCTCTATTGTTGGAGGGCTAGCTTCAAATCTGTTCCAAAATCAAATGGTGAGGCAATTACGAGGTTGTTGTCGCCGATAACAGCCAGAAATGTTCCAAATGTCAGTCATATGAATGTTGTAGAACCCCACAGCGGAAGGAAGAGGCCACTTACCCTCCTAACTCTTTCCAAGCAGTCTGATGAGATGCCAAGTGATTCATTCAATTTAAAGTGGTCTATTCAGTCCATGTAAATACAAAGTCCGCCATTAGCCGATTTTGATGACCGACATCCTTTTTCCGTCATCTGTTGGGCGAAATAAGTACTTACTTTTGTATATGTTTCAATGAGTACGAGATTTTCCAACAATCTTCAACATTTTGAAGTCGTGTTCAGTTGTTTGCCCGGTTTAGATAGACACTTCCCTCACTCAAAGTTTGAACATGTTCATGGCATGTTACTAGTATGCCTGTTACGCAACTGATAGAGTTCGTACCCCAAGTTTTTCGGCTGTAGACTGGCATTTCATGACGAACCATGACGACTCTTTAAAATTGTTGTTCGAATAAAAACTCTGTCTCGTATGTGAGCAGGCCTTGTCTCACTGGAACCGAGTGAAGTTAGAGAAAGAACCTTAAGGTGGGTACATATTATATAGGGTTCACAAGGGAGCAAACCTGTGAAGAGACAAGTATGGTCTATAATACGAAGATAGCAGCTTCAATATCAACTTCATGCGTCAAACTTCTCTCCAGGCAAGTCAGCAATATCTTTTGGAAGAGGTGGGCCAGCGTAGTGGTAGCGACCGTCTGAAAAAGTGGAATTTACAATCAATCTCAGAATCAAAGCGATCAGGACACATGACGTACTGATGAAGTACCACCCTGCACTAATGGTCGCGAACCCAACAAAAACCACGCTGGCATAATCTGTCCGTTCCACATCAGCGAATCGACTTCCATCAAGAAAGAGACACATACTCATGGTCACCCGATCAACAGGGATAACTGCCGGCATAGAAAACAACACGGTCTCAAGCGATATCCACAGCAACGCAACAACATTAATCCACCATCCCCACCTGCCGAGTGAAAACGGTGCCTCACGCACCTGGTTCCTCCCTTCCCTGCCAAACAACAAGATTGCTATAGGCATCGCATAGCTCGCTCCGAGGCAAATGACGCCCACGCCGACGAAGGCGTTGAACGCCGCGCTGGAGCCGAGATAGATTAGGCCGAGTAGGAGCTGGATGAAGGTGGAGAGGAGGTGCGCGTTAAAGGGGACTGAGGAAGCATCTGAGGCGTCCCCGGAGATGCGCGAAAAGATGTAGTGGAAGGGGATGGCTTTGTCTCGTGCGAAGGACCAGGTCCCGCGGGAGGCGGCGCAACAAATAGAGATGGCGCAGAAGAGCCCGATGCCGAAGACTGGGATGAAAGGGAACTGTTATGCTTATGTGACAAGTTCGACGGAGAACGTACTGATGAACCACTGGAAAGGAGATGTCGTCGGATGTTCTTTATTTGAAGGGCGTTCACGTACTTACCATTCCGAACCCGCCAGACTTTGAGCCCATGATGAGAGTGAACATCACGCCGATTGGCTGACCACCTGGGACTGAAGAGGATACTGTGAACTTTATCAGTTAATGGAGAAAGAGAAAACAAACCAGCGAGCAGAGTTTGTATATCAGGCAGCGTGAATAAGATGGGGAGAAGGAAGAGGAGGCCGCTGATTGTGCCGATCGGGATAGAATAGGCCATCGCCTGGGGCACCTGGATTGCTGGATGGCGGACTTCCTCGGTCATGCTGGTAACTGGAAATGGAAATAGTCAAATTTAGATCGACAAGAAACGAGGAAGGTAAAGAGGTGGGTACTCATTCCAATACCAGCATAGGTGTAGGCTGTGGGAAATTAGTCCTATGAAAGCGTATTAGATCGATCGAACTCACCAGGCTGAAACGATGATCGATTTTTCTGTGAGTGAAGTTCATGAAATATGAGGGCAGAAAACCTCACTGGCAACAATCCAATGAAAAACGCCCATCCAGGTGTCCACCCTGCCACGGAGGCATCAAAGTGGCCGAGCGCAAATGAGGCTGAGTGACGTCCGGCAGCAGCTTTTACTGAAAATCCGATCAAGATAGCTGAAGCGAACAAAAATCTTCTCATGAATGTCCCATAAGCAAACAAAGGGACGGGATTGAATACCGATAATCCCGAGGAGAGTCCAGAAAGCCGATAGGATCTAGCAGCAGGGGGAATGAGAGCTGGTTCGACCTTTATATTGTAGCTATGTAAGACGTACGTCAATGGCTGGGAGAAGTTTGTTCAGGTACAGAACAAAGATGCTTGTGAATAGCGTCACAGCGACGAAGATGAGATCTTCAATAAAATCCTATGAAGGTGTGACATCTCAAAATGCGGACATGTACATACACGTTTGCCACGGCGTGGCAACCCATTCTGGGTGAAAAATCGCGGCTCCTGCGACCATGAGCTGAGCCGTACCCTGGCGCCGGCCTCAACTTTCAGACCAGGAGAGATGGTTTGGAGTGACATACAAATGTTACAGACAGGCTGATGGTCCAGACGCCAACGGTATAGAGCCATCCATTGATCCAAGACACTACAAGACGGTACCTGGGTGCCGCGAGTCTGTAGCACCAATAGTACGCGCCTGCAGATGTAGGGTACACAGAGCAGATCTCTGCAAGGGAAAGCGCGATTGTTTGCGTGAGAACAGAGACTAACAGCCACCTTGGAAGCAAATCAAGAATGGAAAGCGGCAGTAAAGAAAAACCGGCTCACCCCCAAAGGATGGTAGCTGGACCACCACCAATTAGCGAGGTAGCGATTGGCGCGGACAGCCCGTAAGCTGTGAGAAAAAAGGTCAAGATCATGGGGGTGTGGTGTCATGCGGAGAGCTAATAATACTCACGTACAGCCATGATAGCTGAGAATTACGATTAGAGTGAGCATTGGATGACAAGATTAACGAGACATACCAAGCGTCACTAAAATGTAGGTCAGCGTCGAGTAGGACGACTGAGTAGATGCACTTACTGAACAGAATATGGAACAATCCTCGAGACTATTAAAAGAAATGATGAACATCATACGAAAAGTCAAGTGGAGCACAACTCACGCGCGATAACTCTTGCTTGTAGCCCAGTTTCTCAAGACCTTTGGCATCAATATCGGACATGGGTGATAAACCGCCAATCTCACTAGGAGAGGCTGACATGACTGGGCAGAAAGGAAAAGAAGGGAGTGTAGTTTCAAGCGTTGGAAAATCAAGTCTTCTTATAGGTACACATTTTGACAGCGGATGTGACGGTTATTAAATAAAGATATTTGAATGGTGACAACTCCGAGTTCGTATCATCCCTTTCAGACGAAGAACCAGCCTAGACCAAGTGACCAGTGATCACTAGGGTGATATGTGAAGCTGCGATTGATGCAGGCATGATTAAATTGAGGAGCAGGGTTCATTAGGTTTCGTTTTAGGAGCAGGGTTCATTTAGGACCAAAAAAGAAGATAGATAAGAACAGTGCACAAGTCCCGGATTCTGTTCTTGCTTCTCCTTCGAGTCCAAACCACCAAAAAAAAAGTTGGCGTCAGAAGCAAAGACGTTGACGAGTGGATGTCAACCTGCTGCCAAATCAAGATCAATAGGGCAAGTTTCAAACTGCACTCTTTGCGGCAAGATTGCTGATCTCAAGCGAGTCCGAATAAAAACATTCCTGCCATCGAATGGGCCGATACGGGGCCTTTGAAAGCATTGAGTCGCCTGATATAGTTGTTTTTGTTCGAGAAGATCAATGCTGAAGATAATGCTCCTGATACTGAAATGGCTGCAGCAGGCCACGCTCCTCTATCGCGACAAGTAACAAGGGCTCCGCAGTGAAAGATATTTGGCAATAAGCAGCTGCATAAACAAGAATTCTGGTGGCTTACATAAGATTTTCAAGTTTCCCGTCTGCCATGCCCGCGACTCGACCAGCAACAGCGCCACAGCCGCCTCCCAGTTCTGTTTCTATGGGCAAAATGCCCATGACCTACAACCCCCAGGCTGCGCCACAGCAGCAGCAGCGCAGTGCTCGTGCAGCTTCAAAGGCACCCCTCGCATATCCTGTTCAGCAGCAGGCCCAGCAGCCAGCACATCCCCATCGCCATCCATCGCCTCCGTCATCTACGGCATCCGCACAGGGGAAGGGCAAGGCCCAGGCTGGCACGGGCTCGTCGCCGTCCTCGGTGCCCTCCAAGCCGACCAAGCCAAACAAGCCAAACAAGATATGGAGCACGAGTACATCAGAGGAGCGAGAACGAATAAAGGACTTTTGGTTGGGCCTGGGAGAGGAAGAGCGGCGGAATCTAGTCAAGATTGAAAAAGACACCGTGTTGCGCAAAATGAAGGAACAGCAGAAACATAGCTGTAGTTGTGCCGTATGTGGCCGGAAACGGTCCGTGTCCCTTCCTTTTGCTGATTTTACTTTGTTACATTCTTTTATTTATATCGATGCTGATCGTCAACCACTACAATACTACAGGAACGCAATAGAGGAAGAGCTCGAGGTACTGTACGATGCTTATTACGAAGAGCTAGAACAGTACGCGAACTACCAGCAGCGTTACGTCTTATCCGGTGGTACTATCCCTCCGCCACCCGGCCCAGGGCCGTTTCCCGGTAGCGTTGAACTCGACAAGGATGGTGCGGTTGTCGGGCACAACGCGCCAACCGGACGGGCAAAGACGAAGCAAGTCAATGGTCGCAAGATCGCTCCGCCCCCTGTGCAGCCCCCGCATCTTCATCCGCATCCGCATCCGCATCCACATCCACATGTACATCCGCATGAAAAAGAAAGTGAGTTTGATGATGATGATGACGGGGCGGAAGACGAGTACGAGGAAGAGGAGGAAGAGGAAGAATATGAAGAGGAGGAGGAAGAAGAAGTTGATGAGGACGATGACGGTGAGGATGATGAGGAACCTAGAGAAGTCAAGCCCTTAAGGCGTGACAATACAGGTCATCTTCCTCCACAGAAACGGACGAATGGTATCAGATCAAAAGCATCGGACGGGCTTTTCAACCTGAAAAACAGTCTAACGGTGACAGGTGAATTTTCCGTGACCTGTTTTTTTTTGTCCCGCTCAGGTTCTGTAGGTCCTGGTAATATTCTAACTGTGGCAGACGATCTCTTGAAGAACGACGGGCAAAAATTTCTTGAGATGATGGAGCAACTAGCGGAGCGACGTATGCAACGTGAAGAGGAGGCTGCGAATGATGTTGAGGATGACAGCGACGACGATGATATGCGGCGACGCGGTGATGAGGACGACGAGGAAGAGGAAGAGGAGGACGAGGAAGAGGAAGAAGACGAGGATGAGGAAGAGGAAGAGGAGGAGGAGGAGGACGAGGAGGAGGTCTGTTTTATTCGCCGAACTTGATTTTACCAGCAATTCGTACTCATCCTTATGCTTAGATGACAGAGGAGCAGAAATCTGAAGAGGGCAAGCGTATGTTCTCCATATTCGCTGCGCGCATGTTCGAGCAGCGGGTTCTCCAGGCTTATCGCGAGAAGGTTGCACAAGAGCGGCAGCTGCAATTGCTTCGCGAGATTGAGGATGAGGACAAGTTGACAAAAGAACGCGAAGCGAAGAAGCAGACAGCCAACCAAAGGAAGAAGGATAAGCGGAAGTATGTTGTCTGTGTGTGTTCGATGTCTCGTTGATGACCTTGCCATAGGCAACAAAAACTTGCCAAGGACGAGGAGAAAGCAGCAAAGGCGGCAGAAAAGGCGGCAGAGGAGGCAGCCCAGAAAGCTCGCCAAGCTTCTATCGAAGAGGAGAACAGGAAGAAGCGGGAAGAAGAGCGAGCGCGTCGGGAAGCTGCAAAGAAGGTGGCTGATGAGGAGCGTGCGAGGAAGGAAGAAGAAAAGCGAAAGCGCATCCTTGAGGAGAAGGAACGAGAGGCAGAACGTGAGCGAAAGAAACGTGAAAAGGAGGAAAAGGCCAAGGCTGAGAGACGAGAACGGGAGGAAAGGGAGAGAAAAGCGAAAGAGGAGAAAGAGGCGCGTCAAGCGAAGGAGAGGGAAGAGAGGCTCGAACGAGAACGCGTGGAGAAAGAGAAGGCGGAGAAGGCTCGTCAGGAGAGATTGGAGAAGGAGCAGGCTGAAAAGGCTGAGCGTGAAAAGAAGCTTGCGAAGGAACGTGAAGAGAAGGCGGAGAGGGAGGCTCGCGAGCGGCTTAACATGCAACATCAGCAGCAACGCAACGTTGTTGCTCCAACTGGGAATGGAAAGGGTGCGACAGGACGCGCTGCGAATAGGAACAATGCTGGCGCTTCGTCATCCAACGCTCATCAGCGTATCGTTCCGGGAGCTCCCACCAACATCGTGAATGGAACAACGAAGAAGATGTCGAACAAGGTATCTCCTATATCTCCTTCTACTTCGGCTCCAATCGTGGGTCAGCCTTCTCGCCTCCACACTCAACAGCACCAGCCTCCTCGCGGTCCTCCGATGTCGTCGCAGCCTCAAACGCCTGTTACTTCTCAAATGCCCAACCACATCTCCCCTCTGCAGCCTCCCATGATGTTCCCTGGTGGTGCCCCAGGGATGATTCCTCCCATGTCGCCTCGTATTCCGCAAGGTTTCGTTCCTATGGGATATGGCTATGGTAGTCCTCTTCAGCAGCAACAGCAACAACATCCCGGCCAGCCTGGCCTCGCGCCTTCCCCCCTACCACGTAACTTTGCTCCAGGTGGGGGACAACCTTTTGACCCGCCCTTCAACACTTCCAACCGAAGTGCGCCCATTTCGCCTATAGGACCACCTCCAAAAAGCAAACACCCCGGCCCCCTCTCTGCATCCCCCTCCGCCCCATCTGTTCTATCGCTTGCACCGGGACAAGGCAGACGTAGCTCCCTCATTGCGCCGCCGATCGGCCGCCCGATCATTGCACCCATCGCTCGTCCTAGTGTTTCGTCCAGCAATACCAATAGTAACGGTGAAGGTAGCTCGAGCTCAAGCTCCCCAATCCGTTCGTCGAGTCCGAAGGCCATTCTCGGCTCGTCCGCGCTCGTAGAAGACGGCGACGAGGTTGTCAAGGCACCTGCAGGACGTCGCGGCGGGACTACACCTATGCCTATCGGGACCGGACTTGGTATTGGGGGTATGGGCACTCCGGGACAACAATCTTGGGGGCCAACGAGCCCGAGGAGTGTTGGTACTGGAGGCGCGCCTTGGGGACCACCCGGGTTTGGAGATGGCCCGCAGCAGCAGCGTCCCATTGGCCCGCCGCCACCTGTTGGTTCGTTGAATACGCAGCATCATCCTACCGGCGCGATGTGGGGGAACACGGGAAGTGCCGGAGCGACACCGGACTGGCATAACACGCCTGTAGGCGGTTTTTTCAATTCGCCTAACCCAAACCAGTTCGCTGTAGGTCTCAATACAGCTTCGCCGCCCCCTAACACGGCGAACTAGAGCTCTGCTGTTCGACTTATTTGCGGTCTTTCTTCATTCCAGTCATTCCATACTCATTGAACCCAACTCTACTCTTTTCTTTCGCCACTTTCATAACCTTGCCTGGTAGTTTTCTCACGTTCATGGCCCTCCGAGCCGTCTTCATCCTGTGGTCTGTCCTTTTAGCTGCTTTCTTTCACACATCCATCCATCCATCCACTGATTGTCCTGTTGCATTTACTTACCTTTTCTGTCATACGTTACTCCCAATTGTTATGGAAGATTGCATACGTCAAATTACAATCTCATTGAATTCCTCAAAGTCTTTTGGGAGGCACCTCACGGGTGACATAGTCAAGCCAAAACCTACCCCTTGTTATGTGATATCAGTTCTGGATGATTTCGATCGAAAATCATAGCGAATCAGTACACATTCATTACGTATATACTTCGAATTCTTGGTCCTTGGCTCAATCTGCACCAGCTGTTTGTATCATTGCGATTCGAATGGACTGTTCTGATCTCACTGATAGGCCATTACAGTGACATCATTGAAGGAAAAATCGTAAGCCGACCATGACCACTGAGGCCTGAGGACGCTGATCCATTATGATGCTCCTCTGATCAGCTACTGCATCCGCTGGGTTGTCGTAGTGACTTGGTGGTCAAGCGACTCGCATCAAGTTCGCCGCGTATTTCTGAAGAGGTTTTATGTCGTCTAGATTTGCAAAGTGGCATCAACGCGAGGCAGATTTGAAGGTATATCATCTCTATTGAAAAGCACAATAGTTATTACTTGGTAAAATTGATCCAAGAGTACAGTATACTAGTCTCTGTATCTGTGGAAAACACATTACTTCCCTCTAAGTATGTACGGCGATGAGGACGCTTTTGATGGATCCGAACCCTGCCGAACCCTGAGTGATTTCGCAAATGTTCCTGGTAACAACGTTGATTGAGTCAGGTTGACAACCGCAAGATCATTCTTTTCAGCTTTAAGCCTCAGATAAGTACAGTGAACAATAATGTCCGTTATGAATTGGCTTGTTCCCGGCAAGCTCAGTGGGAGCTGAGCGACTCAAAAAGGCTCGAAGGGGTCTATCGTTGTGAGCTCGCTGTACTTAAGAGTTCAGAGTTGTGTATGAGCTTGTACTTATTGAGCTTCTTGTTGCTCGACCGTTTGCGGCAATCATAAGGAAGATTCTGTTCGGACTCCGTGATGATGCGATCAGGCACTTGTTCCAGACCGTGACACCAGTTGACCGTGGAGGTTGCGAAAAATCAACATTCGAGACTGTCATGGATGTCGTCTGCTTTGAAGCTTTCGGACAATGCCGACTTTTTGTGCTTTTTTGTATGAATTCTGGGCTGTATCGAAGATTTTCGCTTCTGGAATAGATACCGTGTTGATGCCATCTCGGTATGGTACACGACGGATCTTCATGATGCTGCCCATTGAAACCGGCTAAGGTGAGGAAACACATGGGGTCTGAAGTCATGCTGATCCAGGGGAGGCCGAGGTTCAGGTATAAAGGTAGGCCCGAAGCAGGAAGGGACCCCCAACTCTCAGCAGGTTCTGAGCTTTCAACGCACGTCCAGCCGGTCTGACAATACAATCCATTTACACCTCTTATACATCTTTCATCGCCTCTTCTAAACTATCATGAAGTATTCTACTGTCGTCGTCGCTGCTTGCATCGGTGGTGCTTCTCTCGCAACTGCTGTTCGACCTGGCTCTACTTCCAGCTCACAAGCCAAGACCCCGAGCATTCAAAAGCCCTCTCTCCTCTCGAATACCGAGCATATTGACCACTCCCACCCCTCCAGCGCTGGTGAACCAGTTGCTCTTCCTCGTTTGGTCTCGAGCCGTCTGCACAAGGTCAAAGGTCCACAACGTTTACCCAAGCACTATGAGGAGGAATCCGCTCCAGCGAACAAGGTAATGTCTTCAATGACACCGGACGTCAAACACACTACCGCAGGTGCGACATTGACAGAGGCTGGTTCACATGCTCACACTGGCGGCTCGCTCCCCTCTTCTCCTCCTCCCTTGCCTTCCGATGACGCCCTTAATATGGAAGCTCGTGGTCTCGACGTTGATGATCTTGAAGCACGTACTTTCGATGATGTCGAGCGTCTCCTGGGCCGCAACTTTCTCGATAATGTCAAGGCAAATTATCACGCCCGTAAGGAGACATACTACGAGAAGAAGGCCAACAAGGAAAAAGCTCTTGCTGGCATCAACACTCCATCCCCTTCTGCGGGTGAGGTACCTGTGGGCGAGGTACAAGATCCCACTGCGTCTCTGCCAAGCGATGTTGCAGCTCGCGGATACGATGACGCCGAGCTTAGGACTCGAGACCTCATCCAATCATGGAATGCCGCTGCAGACACTATCTTACACAAGAAGCCCATCGTATCCCTTCCAGTTTTAGCGCGTGACAGTCTAGTCTCCGATGAGCTCGAGGCTCGGGGACATGACGATGCCGAACTCGATGCTCGCGACAATATATTCGAGCAGATAGGCCGCGGAGTAGGAGCCGTCATGGATACTTTCAAAGGCAAAACCCCTGCCTCATCTCGCAGTCATAGTGTCTCCCCAATGCCGCCTACCGACTCATCCATCGCAGCGACAGATTCCTCCATGGGCGAAGGCGCTCCCGTAATGGCTCGCAACATTGTCGATCAGGAGTCCATAGATTCGCGTGATCTCGAGGAAGACTCCCTCAATTCTCGCGATCTGGGTGAGATGGAGCTTTTCGAGCGCGACCTCAGCGAGGAGCTAGTGGCTCGCGGATATGACGTTGAAGATCTCAAGGCTCGTAACTTGTTCACGAGTGCCCTCAACAAAATCTTCTCTCACAAGAAAGCCACCCCATCCGTTCATCCAGACCATTCGATGTTCCTTTCATCTCATCATTCGATGGTCCCCTCCTCTGATCACTCATCTATGTACGCAGACTCCTATGCCGCCGGAAACGCACCTATAGTTCAGCGTGACTTTGTCGACCACGAGCACCTTGATTCCCGTGATTATGAAGAGGACCACCTCGAGTCTCGCGATCTGCATGCACTGGATCTCCTGGAGCGCAGCATTCGTGAGGAACTCGTGGCTCGTGGATATGACGATGGCGACCTCGCGGCCCGTAGCATTCTCTCCAGAGGCCTGAAGAAGATCGTCTCCAGCAAGATCCTATCGGACGGCAAGAATGTCCTCTCCGGTAGGAAGATCTCCGGCGGCAGAAAGATCTCGGCCAAGAAGATTCTGTCCGGCCAGAAGTTATCTGGAGCTGTTCACCTTTCGATGGCCACTCCGTCTGGTCATTCCTTGAAGAGCACATACTCTTACGCCAACAACCCAACCATCGTTCAGCCTGCCGACAGGGAGTCATTCAACTCCGGTTATGAGGAGGACCACGATCCCCGTGACCTCGACGAGCGTAACTTTGAGGAGGAACTTTATACTCGTGGCTTCGATATTGACGAACTAGACTAATTGGTATGTCGTCTTGTCTTTATGTTGATGGCATAGTATTGACTTGGTTACACCAGAGTTTGACCACTATCATTATACTCATTCATACTTTTGGTAGTCTAGTTTTTATGATATGGATGTATGAATCGTCAATGTAATGTGATTGTTTGCATGTTACGTGTCCGAGTTAGTTCTACGTAAGAATCAGTCAGGAAACCCTATCGATTGCGGTAAAAAAGAAGTCGGTAGAGCGACCCAAAACTTAGGGCTCCGCAATGACTCCTGCCCCCCCACTAATGGCTGAGTTCATTGTCACCAGCACGAAATGTGAATGGTATGTTCGGTATCAAAATCTCTCCTATTGGCAGACTGTACATGAGAAAGAGGAATGGCAGCACTGGAAGGAGGTAGGAGGGTATAGGAGGGGGATTAGACTGCACTGGCGGGCTCATGGATGGTATAAAGCGGACAAGAATAGCCGCAAACTGTATCAATAGAAGTTTGGTTGAGTGGAGAAGGATAAGAGCTTCAACTACCTTTTTGCCAAACAATTTATCCACCGACTCTAAGTCTGAGGGCGACAGTCTAATCTGCTGTATCTCTGCAGACATAGTATCATCAGGACCCAGGTTGCCTTGGATGGGTTCTGCAGGAACCTATTTACATAAATTTGATCAGAAACATGAACAAAAAGATGACGACAAACTCGCCAATTTTTGTCCTTGCGTTCTTACATCTTCGAATGTCAGCGTACGCTGCGGCGTTGTAATAGTAATTGGGGCTTCTTGGCTTGCAACTGGGAATTCACTTCCTCGAATTCGTAGTCCATCAAGGAATTGCAAGCCATGATTGATAAACGTTCAAGCAGTACTTTGTCCTGTTGTGTACCGAAGTGAGATGGCATTATAATGGAATTAGAGAGAAGTACTGACACAAGATTGATAAGGGCATCTGATGTTCGTACGTTTTGTTGCTGGCAAAGACAATGAACTTACAATGAACTTACATTATAGCCTTTGCTGACGCCAATTCATCACGGGAAGCCGAAAGCTTGAGGTGTAAACCAGAGATAACCTTGTCCCTGGCGCGGACATTACAGTCAGCAATAGTTAAATTGCACTTCAAGTCCGTAATTAAAGATGCAGAGGACGCTTTCTCAGTCTGCAATTGGTCCAGAAGAGTGCCTCAGCAGCGGTTAATTTGGCTTGCGTTTGCAGAGTCGTCTGCATTGCTAGCGCCTCGTCTAGCGCTTCATCTAGCACCTTCTGCAACTAGCATAATTTGCGGGCGTGGCCTTGCGGTGCGTGTATACGTGTGCCAACAGCAGGTCTCTGTCGTGCCAAGCCCATTGGGAAAAGTATCCAGCTGTCATATCTGCGCGACGATGATAGTCGTAGACGGCTGACCACTCATACTCCTCCACGAGCTTTAGGAGATGAGCGGTGTAGCGGTGGAAAGCCTCTGTAGTTGCTGCGTTGTTGACGTGGAACGCGAGGATGGAGAGGGATGAGCACTGTGAACGGGGTCTTGTACTCTTCAGCCGCTCGGTGGCTGACCTCAAGTTGTTTGGAAGTCGCTTCTTTATCGCGGTTGATGGGGTTGAGCTTGTAACAGGTCTGCGGCCTTGAAGTCGTGTGTAATGATCACCGAGAGCACTACCGTGTGGACATTGGGGAAACAGGCCTTTAGGGCGGTTGAGAGAGCAGACGACGCGCCGTTGAGTCCAGCGCCCACAATCTGAGGAGCAAAGACTGCGACTGTCTGCGTTGACATGGCGGGGGGTGCGGCCGGCTGAAGGCGAGGTGCCGAGCAAAGAAAGGATGTCTTTGTTTATAGAGTCCAGCTTGGTTCGAAGTTTGGTGAATTCCTCGACGGTGACGATTGTGGCGTCAGGAACTGCGGGGGAAGTCATGGGCGAGGAGATGCGATGGTGAAACGACAATCAGGAGCTCTAGGAGGCGATGAGCGCGTGACGTAGTATGTTTTTGCACAGTGGAGACGAATGTAGGTAAGTCTTGCTGCCCGCAGGCAGAGACGATGAGAGAGAGACAATGAGGTGAAAGGGTTATGAAAGGCCACGCCATCCCGGTAGTGATCCAAAGCGACTCAATATCATGCCCGTTAGCGCACGATTCATGTTGGGTGATACACTGAGGTCGGGCCAGTAAGTAGCTCAGCACAAAGACAAAGATGATGGCCGTCGGCAATTCGATCGTAACATTTCTGCCAGATCTCACAAAGCCTTTGTTCCGTCGACTATGTCTCGCTCTCCCACAGATGAGCTGACGACGACGGTGTTCGATGCTCTCCACTCTCTGTCGCAACACAACAAGGCCAACTTTCTCCTCGACACCGCGTTGGCTCTCATCCAGGCGGGAAAGTGTGTAGTGATTTGCAACTCCAATAGCTATCATTTGATGTCTTTTTGCAGATATGGTCCTGACGTCGAAAATTACCTGGAAGTCTATCTGAAGACTCCTAATCTGCCCAAGGAGAACGTCGCACGGGCACTGCTCGCCCGTGGCAATGCTCGCAAAACAGGCGGAGATATGCTCCTTGCAAAGGCTCATCAAGGTCATACTCCACTCACATCCCCAACGTTGTCAAAGTGCACTAATACAATGACACCTAGACTTTCAAACTGTGTTAAAGCTTGACCCCTCTAACCGCGAGATCCAGCAACATATACGGCGGCAAAGACGGGTACGACGGATCTTGACCCCGTCTCTCCTACTGGTTCAAACTCACGCGTCAGGCAGATTCGCTTCATGACCGAACCCGCATCTCAACGGGCTCCACTTGAAGTATGGGAAAGAATTGCATACCACATCCCACGATACCACCTTCGCGCTTGGCTCTTTGTCTCATCCTTCCACAGAGAGATTGCGGTCCGACAGATTTTCCACACACTCGACATTTACTTTGGAGAAGACACGGAGAATCTCAATCGTGGATTGGATATATTCGATCGTGCCAAGTCAGACCCTGTTTTTGCAAGTCGCGTCAAGTCCCTACGGCTTCACTGGGCGTACGAAGAGGGTGACATGCTTGACCTTATGACTCGAATATTCAAAACCGCGCTTCCTGAGTTCAAAGCGCTTGTGGACTTTGAGTGGATTGGGTATCCGGAATTACGCGCAGAAATGGTCCAGGCCGTCCTGAAAAGCCATCCACATTTGAAAGGACTGGGTCTGATGTGAGTTGCTCTCATCACAAACACAAATGGCTCCTCACAGCTCATTAGCGGCTGGCACTTTGACGCCGTCGGTGTATCCGCCTTTCGAAATCTACGAAAATTCACCCTACGTGCCGAGGACGACGATGGCTTCGCAGATATGGGCGAAGTACGTACCGTTCTAGACCAAAACCGTGGTACTCTCCGACATCTCATACTGGGCGCTTACCTAGCCCGGAACCACTCATGGGACAGCGCCTTTCAATCACCAACCATCAAAAACCTAACACACCTCGATCTAGTCGATACACGAATATCACACATTGTCTTTGCCCGTATCGCACACGCACATAATCTACAAAGCCTCACGTTACACGGGACATTCGAGGAACCAGGATCCGCTGCCGTCGTTCTAAACAGTGACCAGATCATAGACGACGAGCATACGTTCCTCCCACACCTCGAGGCGTTCCGTTTCGTAGTGCTGGGCCACGACGATGAGCTTGCAATGTACCAGAACGTCACTCAGTTCCTCCGGAGGCGGAAACGACTCCGCAGACTCGACCTCGGGACGTGCCCATGGGACCTCGTGCTCAACCTCCTACCCGAACTAACAGGGCTCCGCGCCCTAGGCGTGCGCATAGCGAAACTGACGCACTCATCGCTCTCTTCCCTCGTCAACGCGATACCAAAAGAAATGGCTGCCATAACCGTCACCACGGCCGTTTCGAACAAGACGCCAAGCGCTTACGCAGGTCTCTTTGCCTCTTTTCATTCTTTGGCGTTTTTGCATCTCGCATGTACTTCTCAGAGGCGGCCGAAACCGAATTTGATGTCCGAGAAGGACTTTCAGGCGCAAACGGATCTGTGGACGTTGAATGCGAGGAGTATCGCTATGGAGCTACCGTCGCTTGATTTCTTGGGGTGGCATGGGGAGCATTATGTCGTCGTGCGAGTGGGTAGAGGCGAGGGTGAGGGAGGGCGTAGTGTTGAGTTGAAGGAGCTGCCGGCGAGGAGGAGGCTGGATTGTGGGAAAGGTGTGGATTTGGGAAGTGCGGATGCGGAATGGTTGGAAAGGAAGGATGTGCCTACGGATTATGAGATGCCTGGACTAGAATAGGGTGGATCGGTTGGGTGTTGAACGATGGTCCTTTCCTTAGTTTACTTACGCTTTCGCCATTGATGTATTTTTACCATACTCTGTACTACATACAGCTTGCGAACCATTCGACGCGAAGCATGGTTTTGACCAAAGGGAATAATAGCAAGGGCATACATTTAGCACAGAGGTAACCTACCTGCCTTGCAAGTTGTTTGGAAATCATTCATCCACCTCATGAAGTCAAAAATTGTGAAATAATTTATTAACTTTGTTCAGCTTGTTTTATTTCTAATGCAGATATTCCATCCATTTCCTCTAAGATACTCGAACAACGTAACATCCCACCCGGGATGAGATTACAGCTTAGACTGTGCTTTTGTCTGCCTCTGGCCCCTCTCCAAGATAGACTTGATCGATGTCGCATACGCTTCGGTGACATCAGTCTTGTTGAGTGGCTCGGCCTGCGCGCGCTCCCACAGGGCGTTGTAGACCTTTCCGTCGTACACACCCAAAGCACTGAGCAAAATATCGTTAGAGGGGTAGGGGACATGTCAGAGGGATGAAAGAGCGTACCTGTCGAGCACCCAGTCGTCGAAGCCAAAGGCATCGGTGAGACCGATAACGTTGGACAAGAGGCTGCGGCACAAGGCATCGATGGCAAGACGAAGGGTGCGAGCGGGGTCGGCCAAGCCTGCGTTGGCGGGGATAGACAAAAGTCCGAACGAGAAGAGGTCGACGAGTGCGCCTTCGACGACGGTGAGGAGGTACTGAATGGACAGTGAGATGGGGAGAACAAATTGAGGAAGATCTAAGAGACACGTACGAGGATCAACAGCCTCTTGGAGACAGCCAGAGTCTCGCCCTTGAGTCCTTCTGAGCTGAGTCCGTCGAGGATCGAGCCGACTTGGGCGGCAACGAAGGCCTCGGTGACGGCCTTGGCGACGCGTTGGTTCACGCTGGCATCGGACTGGTCCTTTGTCTTCGCGTGCTCGCGAACAAGGAGGGCCGCGCGCCATTCGAGGAGGGCGATTGAGGTGGCAGGGTCGTTCCATGCTTCGGTAGAAAGGGATGCGGGGGCTGGCTGGCTGGAGAGGAGGAGGCGGAGGTAAGCTGTGGATGGGGAAAGGGCGACGGCGGAGGGGTTGGCGGCGGTGGTGAGTCTGTTGTAGGACTTGAGGGCAGCGCGGATGACTTGTTGGTCGAGCACAAAGTTGTCTCCTTCGTAGCTGCATGATGGTGTTGATAAGTGATCGAGGGTAGCATAGAGGAATAAATTCGGACGTACGTGACACTGGGAAGGAAGTCGGCGTAAAGCCTGCCAAGGCCAGAGAACTGGCTGAAACCGTGTCCACCCATGGCGCGGCGGGCAACTTCGACGTCTGTAACACCGACGGTCGTGGCGAACACCTTGAGACCACTGGTAGTAGCGTGCATCTCAGCAAGGAGGGAGGTATCGCCGGAGGCAAGACGCGACGACATAGTGTTGAAAGCGTTGAGCTGTTTACTGTCAATCTCTAGTGCAATTAAGAACATACAAAGAACGTACCAGAGAGCGTCCAAGCTGGATGAAGACATAGGCGTGCGAGAGGATGGGAAGGAGGCGGATGTATTGGGAGGGGTAGTTGATGACTTGTTGCTCAAGCCCGTCGGGGCCCTTGGAGCCTTGGCGACGGACGGTAGAGTAGCGGATAGAGATTGTTGCGGCTGAGTGAGCTTGGGGTTAGTAACGATTGCTTCGCTGCAACTCTGGAACAGTACCTTTAGCCATAAGCCAGCCCAAGCTGGTGATCATGCTGTCATGACGGTCAGCATTGAGGAAACAGTTTTGATGTCAAGAATCGAAACCTTACTTTGCACGAATGTACAACATCTAGATATGAGAAACACGTAAGCAGACGGTCGCGCAGAGCAAGGAATGGAACACGTACGCCACCGTAGCTGAGCTTCGCGTGAGGTGGTTGAATGTATTTGCCGTCATCGGTGACCTGCGCAAACTTGGAAAGCATGTTTTCCTTGGGTATACGGACGTGGTCGAAGCGGGCAAAACCGTTGTCCACCGTGGTAAATCCACCAAGAACCTTGGGACCTTGATTCAGGTGTCAGCAGAAACAACGTGCGATTAAAGTGACAACACTGACCGATATCACCAATAACTCTTCCAGGTAGGGACTTGTGGTCCTCTATCGAGCTTGATCAGCTCTGCAACATAGAATACGGAAGACAAGGACTTACCGAAGCTTCGTAGCTGAATCAGGAACAAATGGGGTCCAACATCCTTTCCACCGGGCAGAATAAGCTTTGCCTGTACGACACCATGGGTCGCTGTCTTTCCGAGGGCACCAACCCACCACTTGCTGCTGGTCAGCGAGGGTGAGTTGATCTCGAACTCGCGCGTCTCGGGTATATAGGTGGCTGTGGTCTCGAGTTGAGCGACGTTGGTACCGTGGCCGAGTTCAGTTTGGAGGTAGCATCCTAGGATGCCGCGAGTGGCGATCAAGGGACCGTATTTGGCGATCAATTCTGGTGAGCCTTGGGAGAAGAAGACGGGTTGGAAGGCTGGGTTATTAGAGGCGAGGGGTCAGAAATTGTTATCTCGTAAGTAAAAGAATGCGTACCGGTGTTGTGGAGATTGATAGGGAGCGCTTCGCCGAGACTGGCGAAAGCGATGGTGGTCTCTTCTTGGGACCAGTTGTGTTGCTCCTGCAGCGCGTAAACGCGGTTGATCATGGAAACTGCGCGTTTATAGCGATCTGTTCGGTCCATAAAGTCCCTACATCAAGGCCTATGGTTAGTACAAAGTCGGATTGAAAAAAAAAGTCGCTTCGTACTTCTTAGATTTGTCAAAAGCAGGATCGTTCTTCAGAATAGTGATAATCTTGTTCTGCTTCAGGTACTGGCTTTGTCCATCTGTGGTTCTACTTCAGTAACAAATCGTTAGTAGCTAGAAATAAACACTGACTGTGGAGCAGGTCCCTGACGGCAACCACGTCGATAGACGTCGCCGCCCTGGCAGACGCCATATCCTGGACGGTCCTCTTGGCTAAGTCGTTGGTAGACATTTTCGGTGGATGTACGGTTCAAGTCTGGTAAAAGGAAGGAAAGAAATGGGGAAGAAATACATTTTCCGCAGGTTTAAATCTGTGAAGAAGGACCCGAAAGTTCCGGCTTCAAGCCAGACCGGCTTTGTTCTACCCGGTGGTAGCCGGTCACTTACCCCACGCGACACCCATTTTTTTGAGCCACCCCATGGGGCCGAATCTGGGCTACACAGTCTAGACAACAGGGTCTTCAACGCCGGAATGTTGCTGCAAAATCACAGTCGCGAAACTTGCAAAAACGCCGCAAAAAGTGTGAACGCAGAGCGAGACTGTTCGTGTCACACATCGGGTTGATCCGCGGGCGCTTGTACATTCCGCCCGTCATGTAGGGGTTAACAGAACGATGATATTTCAGTAAAAGTGTCAGTTTGTATTGCGAACTTCTTTACTTCCTCGCATCCTTTTTCAGAGGCTTTATCGAGATTTTTTCGAGTTACCTGTTGCCAACAAAGATCCAAGTTGATGGCGGTTGCCTAATTTGGATAGCGTGACTGCCAAGCGCCTCTGATGGTATTTTCGGAATACATTTGGTGAGTTTTCAGTCGTTTGAATGTAGAAGCGGATCGATCACCCGTTCTATGCAATGTGCGGTAAAGGTATGTGGATCTACAGAGCGGATTATAACGCTTTTTCCATTTTGAGGAGGATACTGGGCGTATCAATTCTAAATTTTCTTTGGGCTTCGCGGTCGAGGCCCGCTGAAGTGGGTATGACATGTCAAAATATCCAGTAACGAAAGACATACGAGAGGAGTCGTTTGTCATTGAGGAAAAATAGGAAAACCAGAGGCAATCATCCAGGGACGTCAACGTACCTGTGACCAAAAGCATAGGACATATTGGTTTCTCGAATCTCACTGCATCAGGTCTAGACTCTACCAGACCTTCCTTGATTTCCATTGTTTAATCCAGGTTAAGCTCGACTGACTTTCTTTGTTGAGCGAGCTTCCAGTGCCCATTTGATTCAGTATCCGACAATGGATTTTCCTTATGGAAAGCCAGATGGAACCGTTGTCGATGCGAGCTTAGTTCTGTTTTCTAAGGATTTTGGCGGATATGAATCTAGCGTATGGGTTGGCTGATATGTGTATGTAAAAGGAGTCGACTAGAGCCATGGAGATTGGAGTCCAGTACACGCCAATTTGAAGAGGATGTTTTGTCCTTTGATCCCGCACAAGTACATCGAGAGGTAGCTCATCGCAGTGTTCATATTCAAAAAGTGTCTTGAGCCTCAATGGCGGTGAAGGAAATTGATGAAGTCAATGCCGAGCCGATAGTGATCCAATCATATCTAAACCCTAACCCATCTCGAGTCTGTATCGCCAAAAATTGCAATCAGATTGACGTCGAGCCAAAATCCAAAACCGTGTCGTCCTTGGTCAATACGACAACCCTCGACTTCCGTCCATTTTAAAAACTCTCTTCAAGCACTGTATCTTGTTGATTTATCTATTCATCTCATTTATTAAGTTCTATCACCATGGCTGAAGAAGATGTCCCGATGACTACCACGGAGGCGCCGGCTGTTCCTGAAGAGACCAAGGCGGAGACTTCGACCTCGGCTGCTGTTGTTGCTGAGACCGCGCCAGTCGCTGCGGGAGAGGACGATGTGGAATTGAAAACGAAAGCGGCTGCTCAGAGTGTGTCTTTTGCCTCTTCGATCATCTTCTCACATTGACTGTAGGTATCTCAAGTTGAATTCTACTTTGCGGATGCGAATCTTCCATATGATAAGTGAGTCGCTGGATGACCAATTTTGACACCAAGAACATAAGTTGCGAGTGGGAAAATAGCATATCTTGGCGTTATCTGCAATGCCTCATCTTGTCGTTTATTTCCTGTTCTTACACGAACTCTGTGCTCCTTGATCTTCAACGTTCACATTGATCTTTCTATGCCTGTCCTTCTTATCCAACTAACGTACCTATGCCAGATTTATGTGGACACTCTACACAAAAGACCCTGACCACTGGGTCCCCATCGAAACCGTTTCCTCCTTCAAACGGATGCGCGATTATTCTGCACGAGGGACCGACTGGGTCGTTGCAGCCCTACGCACCAGCACCTTCCTCGAGGTTGATGCAGAAGGCAAGCGCGTTCGTCGTCGTACAGAGGTCCAGGAACCCAAAGGGCGTTCCGAGCGGAGCGTCTACGCAGTGCGTTTTCAACATCTGTCTTCGTGCTCCATGTTGTTCATGTACGGGGTGGACATAGAAAGGTTTTCCAGATGAAGAACCAACGTTGCAGAAGAGGTTGGAAGACTTCTTTGGGAAGTATGGCAAGACGGATGCGGTGCGTATGAGGCGCACAGAGGATAAGAAATTCAAAGTTCGTTTTCTTCTCGTGCGGTCATTCATGCTGAATCTCACGTGGATCCTAGAACTCGGTCTTTGCAGAGTTTAGAGACTTTGCGACCGTCGATGTGTTCCTCAAGGCGGATCCCAAGCCTACATTCGAGGGCAGGGAGCTCTTAATTATGAGCAAGTACGTCGCTTTCCATCCATCTTACCTCTCAAGTCATCCAAGAAACCAAGACTCTAACTGATCCCACGTTTTAGGGAGGCCTACTGCGACATGAAAATCAAAGAAAAAGGACTATCAGGAAAGTCCGCCAACCACCGCCGCGAGCTCATGTCTAACGTACGCGGGTTCAACGCCTTCCGTGAGATGGCCCGCGCCGCCAAGTCCTCTAATGCCCAAGACAAAAGCGGCGCTAGCGCCCCAGCTGAGAAGAAGGACGTGTACCTGGAGTTTATGGGTACGAAGTTGCTGATCCAGCAGAATGAGGAGGGCGTAGGAAGTGTCAAGCCGGAGGACGTACCGTTTGTGAAGGGTGCGACGTTGAAGTTTGAGGGATGCAGCGGCGATGTGCCGTGGTCAGAAATCAAGGTGCGTCGTCCATCTGACGTTGTGGGACTCCTATTTTCTTAATGTTTATGTGTTATAGAACCCCATCAAAGAGAAGTTCGATGGCCGCACGCCGTACATCAAGTATACGCGTGGGGAGGATTCGGGGCTTGTTGGGTTCCATAAAGCGCTAACGGAGGAGGAAATTCAAGTCGTAAAAGACACGATCAAGACGTTGAACTCGAAGGAAGTTACATGGAGTCTTCCTGATGGTGAGTTATTTAAACGGCACTCTTTGCTCCTGCTCCATATTCAGGCTTCTGTCTTCGCCTATCTTTCCTCATCTTTTGCTTTGTTGAGCGTAATGATCTGGGTACTAATGCTCTACTTTCTACAGAAACCACAGAAAAAGCCTTCCAAATCGAACGCGCACAGAACGCCGCAAAATCCGCCCTCGGCTCCACATTCGGCGGTTCGAACGGTCGTGGACGTGGACGTGGACGTGGCGGGTCTCGAGGCCGAGGAGGGCGCGGCGGCAGGGACGGTGGCGGCCGCGGACGGGGAGGGCGCGGGGCGGGTGGTCGTGAGGGAAGGGAGCCGAGGGATGGTAAGGCTAAGGAACCTCGGTCAGAAGAGGTGGGTGAGAAGAGGAAGAGGGCAGTAGAGCCGGATGGGGGGCCGGATGTTGGGGTGAGAGGGAAACAGGCCCCGCCGGTACTGCAGAGTGCTACGAAGAAAGCAAAATTGGATGGGGAGGCTGCATCATGATTTACATGCTGTAATGAGGATCGTTATTGTAGAAGTACGTTCACATCGGAGGTGTCCAGAGTAAGAAATCAGGTTCTCAAATGTACAGGTCCGTGAATGGCTCGTAAAGGTGGTTCCTAAGGCTAAGTTTCGTTCCGAAGACAGAGATTTGAGTGGATGAGCCACTGTGGCGCATGGCAAGTCAGAGTACAGAGCAAAGTCACTTTAAGCTTCAATTTTGATGGTGACGCATACTACAAGGTGGCTTATCATCTGAGTCCAACTCTTCTTTTGAGATCATTCAAAGGATGTTGTATTCCTTATGATATCATATCTTTCTGTAGAGTTGCACATACTAGCTAACAAAAAGGTGATTACTGAGGTATATGACATACAATTTTAAGAAGTATATTAGATATAGCTTGCTTGTAGGGATGATTGTCTTGTTTGAATGAACTATTTCCTGTAATTATGCATGTAATAAAATGCACTATTCTCCTTTTTTTTTTTTTTTTTGGAGTGGCATTTGGTGTGGTGAGCGAGCCATCACCCTCGACGTAGCTCCCTCACTCTGTTGGACGCTAGTGTTGCGTCAGTAAACACCGTAAGCATCCTAGACTTTGATGACCGGCAAAGGGCCAATATACTATCATTTCCATTCAACCTTACCCCTGATACAATTTACATAGATATATACACATACCAATGACAGACACTACCCCCAGTCAAGTACACGACGACTGAGGGTAAGTGAACATACTTACATATAACGAACATTATACTCACTAATACTACCTAGTTCATTGAGTACTTACTCGTGTTTTAGGTTCAACCTCTAACAGGTTATGGGAGTGTGCTGCTTCACATTTTGAGGTTGACTGTTCGAAAAATTTCTGTGGACCTACTGTCCGTTTTCTGCGGGGTGCTACCTGATATTTTGCTGTTTGATTGCCGTGAGTTCACGCGCACTGTTTGACTGGAGGACCATGCGTTGTTTCACCATTGATATACCTATCTACTCTGACCTGACATTATGGTGCCCCCAACTAAGACTGATGATGGTGCTGGCTCTCTGTCGCCCGCGCTCACCAATGCTGAGGCTGTCGAAATGCGGGGGATTGACAACACCATGCCCATGGTCTTGCAGATTAAGGTTTTTCTCCGTTACTCGGGAGATTTCCTTGCAAAAGACAACAGTAAATGGACACCATGGTCAAAATATATGAAGCTCAAACTTACAATGATGGGCAACTGCCGAGTCCCACATACAAGCCCAGCGACTGTGTGTACTTGGATGGCTCAGACATTGCTACTACGTGACTCTCCAAGAAACTGTCCCATTGTCAACTGGGGCCATACGTGGTGGAACAACAGGTAGGCCCTCTAGCATATTGACTCCACCTGCCCCCTGGAATGTGACAGCTCCATCCCGTTTTCAACATAGTTAAGCTCCTGCCAGCCCCAGATGACCCCATACCAGGATGACAAGCTCTGCCACCCCTGCTCCCAGTCCTGGTGCCAGACAGCCCTGAGTATGAGGTGGAGATGATTCTGGACAGCCACCTTTTCCATTGCAAACTACAGTACAAGGTGAAATAGAAGGGCTATGGCATTGAAGACATCTCCTGGGAACCAGCTGGTGGCGTTCATGCACCCACCCTGGTCAGGGAATTGCATTGCACGCATCCCAATGTACCTTGGGCCATTTGAGGTATCTACCCCATCTCATCAACTGATCAAGCAGTTCAAGACCTGTTTTACCCTGCATGTTGAGGTGCCGCACTCTAGAAGGGGGGTGATGTCAGGGGATGTTCCTTTTCACTTATATTTCCTTGCCTCAAATTACTCTTCTTTGAATTACTCAGTTCAATGCCAGACTCCCTCAAACGTCAAGTTGGGCTGGGTTTCAAAAGAGGGGAAATTCCTACCATCTAGCCATCATTTTTCCCCTCTTTTCAGACTCAGCTGCACATGTGATCTAGGCATGTGATCTCAGCATGTGATCCAGACATGTGACCCGGACATGTGACCCCAACATGTGACTTAGGTATCATGTGACTTACCTTTATTTTCTTCAATGCCTGGCAGGGTGGATCTTTAGACTTGTTCTCTTTGGATTCTCCTCTGCCAGGTGTGTAACTATTAATACTTATTTACCTATACATATATTAATATACTTTGGATTCCCCTCTGCCAGTTGTGTGATTAGCCACAACCTCCAGAGGTTACCCTTACAAGGTGGTCCGTTCCTAAAATTCCAGTTAGGGACATGTTCCAATTTCTTGCATACCTTGCTACTGACTCTGACATATAGATTCTGTCAAGCCTTGACATTGACATTGTGGAGTCTTGGTGGAAGGTAAAAAATCTATTTGTGGAGAAGATGTTTCTTCATTTGTCTCTGAGTTGCAAGGTCTGCTTCAGTGAGTCCAGAGCTTCTCTAGCTTCCTCTGGATCTTTTCTCATTGGTACATAGTCTTAAGCATCCTCTGTGATGTTAAAGTCTCCTGCCATGATGTCTATCTTTTGTCTAGGGATATTGAGAAAGAACTTGTTGAGGTCTAGCCAAAACTTCCTATTCTTCTCTCCATCATTATTTGAGTTGCAGCATATATGTTAAGAATGGTTATGGTCTCCTCCTTGTGCCACTTTACTGTTATAGCAATTGCTTGTCCAGGTACAATTTCTCTGGCTTTAGCGTTTTGTACATTCATTAATTCCTTGTTTAGTACTACAGCAACTCCACCTCTTCCTGTTGGGTTTTCAGAGTCTGCTGAGTGTATCACTGCTATTCCTTTTCCAAATAGACTTTCTATGTTATTTCTTCTTTCATTTGTCATGTGGGCTTCTTAGATTAAAAGAATACTGATTTTTTTATCCCTCATAATCTGATTTACATGATTTCATTTAGTCTCTGATCTTGATGTGCCTGCAGTGCAATAGCCTTGTATGTTTAGAGTTGCAATTCTTATTGCTGACCTTTGTATTTTTGTTTGAGGTTGCATTTAGGGTGGTGCTGCTAGTGACTGCCTGCAGGACAGTATTTCTTGGTCCCATTTCTATGTCCTCTTAAGGGATAAAGTCTTCTATATCCAGATTCTTGTCAATATCTAGTGCGTTTTCCTGCAGTAAGTCCCTGTTTTCTGTGATAGGAGTATTAGGTGCTAGGCTACTATCTAATAGGTTGTACTCTTGAGGCAGAGGTCTCTGTTGGGACAACCTTGCCTGGTTTGAGCTTCCCTCTAGCTGATGTAATTTAAACCTGTGTTTTTTATAGACATTTGCATAGTAGTTGGTAAGACTTACCAAGTAGTCAACCACACTATTTTGGGGTGAAAACATTTCCCAAGTTCTCAGGGGGGACATTGCATTGAGAGGGTCTCATTCACCAGTGGAGTGGGTTCTGAGGTTCTCATGGCTTAAGCAGGGCTGCTGCATGGCACCTTCCTCTACTTTTTATAGACTGCTGTTTTATGTCTTTTGACTGGGCTTAAAACTTAAATGTACTACGTATAGCCAGTATATTTCAGTCCTTTGTCCATAGTGTGTTGTCAATATATAAATCAAGAGCAGATTCCTTCCACTTCCAATCTCTGGTAGCACTCAGTGTTGGGATATACAGCAATGATGAGTTCCTCTATTCATATCAAAGGCAATTGCTTAGTGTAATCAATACTCTTGCTCCCAGCCACCTTGTCTGGCATTGAATCTGCCTCCTCTATTTTTTCCTCTATCTCTACCTCTACCCCTGGCTGAGGCAGACCCATTGTATTGGTTAGCATCATCATCCTTGTAAATGTCACAGTTGTTGGGAGTCAATTTGGGAACAGTTGGTTTAAAACCAAACCAGCCTGGGAGGTTGGTGAAGGAACAGTTTGGAGTATTGTGGTTGATGGATTTGCAGTTAACACAGAGGAGAGTATCTTTGCAAACTAGAGAGCTGCCAAAACCTAACTCAGAAGTGGGGTATTTGCATGCATGCAGGATCTTGATAAGGTTGGCATGGTTCTTGTTGTCAAGGCTAGAGTGCTCCAAATATAAGTTCCTCCCTCTAAAATCATAGATGTATTTGACAGCTATGTTGTCTACCACTTTGCTTATGGCTGACTCTTTAAATAACAATGAGTGGCTCATGATATACTTCATAATGTCTGGGTCCTCTTGAATATGTTTGCTGACTAGCTGAGTTACAGCCAGGGGGGAGTTACTGCAGTCAATAAATGTGAGACCAAAGATTGTTGCAATGAAGGTGGGCCTGGGGACTTTGAAATCAGAGAAGATAATGGTTATATTGGGGGTTGAAACAACCTCAAGGCTGGTTAGGTATTTGACCTGGTCTACAGATAGGCCAGATACAAGCATATAGTATGGTAGGGGAAAATGCTCAGGGCCTTGTGACTGTTTCTGAAGAGGAAAGGATATGCCTAGATGTACATCCTTTTCTATTACAACAAGGCTTTTAATTAGGGTGCACATTTTGTCTACCATTACCATGCTGTTTGGTTTATATTTTCCACAAAAGAGTCTTGCCTGAAGTTTTGCCATTTTGATTGTGTTTCATGCAGCAATTTGGCTGTCATCTACATTCTCAAAGGGTGACAAAAGCAAGCGAGTCTTTGGCCATCCACTGTTTGAAGCAGCCGAGCATTATAGGCCCATGCCGTTGGCTAGGACATGATTTTCAGAGGGGGTGGGCAAGTGGGTTGTTCCCTCTTGAAACGTCCTGAGTGTGGATGCTCACAACAGAGTGAGCAAGATTTGTATTCAGGAGAAATGGAGTGTTGAGCTGTGGAGGGGAATCAGGATTGAAGAGTCCCATGGCAGAGGGTATATTTTCAGCATTGTGCATGTTGGCAGTTGGGCTTGATTGTTCATTGATCATAAGCAAATTGTCCCAATTTGCAGCTGTAGCTCTAGTTGTGTTACCTTGGAAAGGATTATCATTAATCTTCATATGTGCTTCTTCTACCATTGTATTGGATAGTGCTTGCAATGCTTCCTCAGAGCGCTGAGAGGTGGGCATTGCAGATGATATACCCAGTGATGCTGGCTGCATGAAAAGGGCTGACACAAATGAAGCAATGCAGGATTGGCTCCTGAAAGCCTTGGAGGGGGACTGTGCACTTGTCCCAAAAACAGGAGTTGATTCCTTAGGAGTGAAGTTAAGTCTGGGGGGAGGGGTTGGTGACTGATTGTGCAGGATTAAAGATTGTTGGTAGTGGTGGACAGAGGTCACTAGAGGAGGATTTGCAGTTGACATGTGTTTTCTGGGGGTCCTGTCTTTGACTAGGCTCTGAGAGGGAGGGCATTTAGGGTTTTTTGGCCCTTTGACAATGTGGTTCTCATAGGTGAATCAGAGAAACTCTCCATCTCCAGCTTTTTTCTTACTCTTTGTGAGCTTTTTCCCTACTTGCAGCTCTCCTCTGCTTGGCAGCAATTGCAGAGGAGGGAGCTCCTTGTCAAAAGTCTTTGCTTGGTCTGCTATATTGCTTTGTGGGTCATCAGTATGTCAGTATTTGGGGAGTTATTTGTGCATGCACTGTTTGAGACTGTCTTCACTAGGTGAGTTGACAAGAGTTGCATTGTTTAGTAATGGGGAGAGGGGATCTATAGTATGAGACAGGCTAGTATCCATCTTTTTGGGGCTACTTGGGAGGGCAGTCATCAATGGAATGTTAATATCACTCATCTTTGAGGTGATTAGGTGGTGAGTGTGACAATTTTGTTTTTATTGTTGTATTTATAACAATGTTGTCTCATGTAGTCCTTTATTATCCCCAAGCATGCAATGTCAGCTTGATGTTCTTTTATGTTCTTCTGTTATAAGTTTTATTAAGTGTGGGTCAGGCAGTACATTCTGAAATAAACCCTGTGCCTCTAGAAAGGGAAAATATCTTTGCTTATTGATGCAAAATGTAGCAGTAGAAATAGATCAAATTTGACTTAATTGAATTTAGCCAAACTTTATATATTTGCAATACTAAGTTTGTGAGTTTGTAGAGCTTTAATCACACTAATTGCACACTTCAAAATGCAGCAGAATATATTTTATTGATTTAATTTGAGTAGACTTAATGATCAGACTTAAAATTTGGTTCAAATGATATATTAAATCAAGACCAGAGAAGTCAAACTAGGGCTCCTAGGCCAAAGTAATCTGCTCCTTAGGGATCCTGTGCCATATCAATCAGTTTGCTTGCCTGACCTCCTCCAATCTGCTCCCCTTTTATTCTTTCCTGGATATGCATGGACTAGCATATTCAACGCATGATTGCCTCATTTCATTGTGTACTCAGAGTGCCATAGCAATCAGTTTGCTTGCCCAACCTCCTCCAATCTGCTCCCCTTTTATCCTTCTCTAGATGCACATGAATCAGCATATTTGACACATGATTGCCTTGTTCCGTCATGTATTTGGAGTGCCAATACCTGTTTTGGCATGTCCAGACCTTGCTGGAGAAATGGTTTAGCCCTTCTCTAGCCAAACCTATTCTTCTAGTCTCATCCTGGTCACTCTTTCCTTCCTTCTGGGCCGTCATCTCCTCTATGACTTCCTGTAAGTCTTGTGCATGCTAACAAGGAGGATGGAGGCTATGGGTGGATGCAAGTAGCAGTAGTAGTTGAGAACAGAGTTTTTTTTAGTTATGACTAATACCTCATCAGGGAATCAATGATTCGTGATGGTGGACACAGCCACCTGTCTGGAAATCATCAGGATTGTGATGGCATAATGGATTATTGATCTCATCACCTGGTACTTTGCCCTTGCTATCAGAACTGACTTTGTTACATTGTTTTGTTGATATAGTACTTTGTTGTTAGTGTGGGCTCACTGGATTTTTTTTACGAGGTATGTCCACATCTACAGTTTTTGACATTTTTATGGCTTACAGTTTTGCAGCCTTCTGTTGCACAATCTTTTATTGCATTTGAACAACTGCCATATCATTATCTTGTCATATCATGGTCTTTGCATTATGTTTTCCTCCTTGTTTTTGTTTCTAGGTGGTGCAGTATAGGTATGATTCATGTTCAAGGAATTTGTGTGAGTGCTTCAGTTGGTTATTATCTGCTGTTTGGGCAGTTGGCTCGGATGCATCTGGTGGTGGTTGAGAGGTATAGTCTTTGTTACTGAGCAACTGGTGGTGAGGTACACCACTTTGGTAAAAAAAAGGGGGGGGGGGCTTTTTGATTAAGTACCTTTTAGTACTGCTCTACTCAAGGAGCCAGGTTTTGCAGGAGTTTCTGTTTCACCTGTTTTAAGTAGTTTGTTGTTAGTACCACATGGTGGTTCCAGATCAAGCCCCCAGTTTAAAAATGCACTATTCTCTGTATATGAATTGAGCAAGTCTGTGATGGGGTTGCCTGGGGTTAATTCAGGCAATTAGATTGTAAATCCTATTCACTTGTCATATTTGTACATACAACTCTGGTCACTGGCCACCATTGCTTTGTCCACTGTTGGGATGCACTGCTGGCACCAGATGATATTTCCACTGGATAAAGCATAAAAGAAAGCTATCATGCTATTTCCATTGTGCCCTTTTCTAAGAAAAATAGGCACTTTCCTTTGTTTAAAGACTGTTCTCTTAGAAAATAGCACAATGGAAATAGCATGACAGCTTTTTTTTATGCTTTTTCCAGTAGAAATATCTTTTGGTGCCAGCAGTGATGTGAACCACTAGTGGGACTGACACTGCTAGTACTACAAGATGTTTTCATTGGAAAAAATGTCAAAGAAACCTGTTATACCATTTCCAAATGTGCTAATTTCTGAGAGATAAAGTCTTGAAACAAAGAAAAGTGCCTTTTTAATGCAGAAGTAAATGTTCAATAACATGTGATCATGGAGGAAGGTGACACAATGACTATGATTGGTCAACATATAAGCATGGAAAAATATATGCTAGTAAATAAGGAGCCACTTACAGCCTCAGTTTCATGTAAAATCAATGTGGAGACAACTGAGGCTGGAAGAAGACTGAGCAACAATGAAATGGCAACCATCATGTGATTGATCAGAAGTGCAGAAATAGTATCTGTCCAACAAACCCCCAGCAAAAAAATGGCAAAAGAAATTAACATCACACCAAACCAAGAGCTACAACAATGCAATCATGAAGGATTTGAGCAAGTGGAATTTGTCAATATGTTGGCCACCATGTTGTCTGTCCAGGTGGGTTAAAAAAAAGCCTGACAATATACAAGGAGGTATGGGCTGCTGCTAGCATGGCATGTTCAAGATTTTAGGTATTTTTGATGGAATTCCTTATTTAGATACATAAACCTAGGCATGCATTACAACTGCAGTACTAAATGGTTAGTTGACCATTTTTAGATTCAAGTATGTATATAACATGGTGGTAAAAACAAGCAAGGGGCACTATTGAAAAATATGAAAGATATGATAGTTGTGGTATTACACAGAACAGATAACACCTTAAACAATTTTTGTGATGTCAATAGATAATGAAATTAAAAAACCAAGCAGCAGTTAGGAATCCCTGCTATTTAGATAATCAATCAGTGTGAATGTAGATAGCAACAGTAGCCAAGCTTCCCATACAGAACAACAAGTTTGTTGCAAATAATGACCTCTGTTCAAACATCATTTGCCCACTGTTTGATAAGCCATCATATTACTATATGTCATTTTCTTCAGTCACAGCACTGGCTGTAGAATGATGGTTGGCATAGTCTATTTCTCCTTTAATAATGTAAGAATAACTTGTACCATCTTTTACAGACACAGATATAATCATATCTCTAGAGTCATCCATAGGAAGACACATCAAGAAAGAGCATGGGAGGTGCTCTCACAAAGACCAAAGCTCTATGTAGAAATATTCTACATGCTGACTCTGTTGACATGGAAAAGTTGTTTATTTGATTCTGAATTGAGTGCAGATTAGTGTTCTGCAGGGCTAACCCTGGGGTATGCCAAGAGTAATCCACACTCTTACCTGCCACAACTCATACCCTTTGTAAAGGGTATGGGTACCTGTTCTCATGGGTGAGGGTGAGTTATCTGTGGAGCTATGTACAGCAGGTATATAAAAAATTTACAAAAGACAAGACTTACAGTTGACAAAATTCAGTAGATACAACATACTACAGACTTGTACCAAGCACCAAGACAAAGTAGAGACTGAGTAGATTCTGGAGACAACCAATTAGAACAAGATTTGGCTCTATGAAAAAGCTTGTTTGACATTAATGGAAGCTGCTAAACCATCAAGTTAAGGAATGTGATAACATTGAGGGAATACAGGACTCACTAGGAATGTCCAAATAATCAAGTGCCATGCAAGCAAGATGAGGATATACCACTTGCTTCTTCTTCCACAATGTTACTAGCTACATACTCAGTCCATCATGCAAGGATCACAAAATTTCTTTGATTGGCTCTAATACTCCTTGACCTATGATATTGATAGGGCTGGGTTAAGGGTTCATAAACAATGACCCATACACATATTTGCTATTACTTGTACCTGTTATCCACAGAGTTACTCATACCCTGGCAGTTCACTAGTGCAAATCGTTTCTAAACAGAATAGGTTTACAATGTCTATTTCTTGTACTCATTTACACTACAGTGTGCTTCTTTGGACACACCAGACACAATTCAATTGTAGTATATCTAGCACTGAACAAATGACCTACTGCTAATGTACTCACTAATTGGAAAATAAGTAGGATGGGCAGAAAATAGTCTGGATCTCAGATAATCATGAATTGACTTCAAGTGATGTGAGTCTATGAGCTGAGTTCTGCTCAAAATCAATAATCAAATCTGATGCTCCAGATTCCTCCATTTCTCATAGATTTTGAAACCATTCAGAGGGCAATCCACACCACACAGGATTTAATACACACAATAAATAGGCTCTTGTTCAACAAATCTCAACTGGAAGACTTGATACAGCTGTTTAGGCCACCAATTTTATCAACAACATCATTTCTAACCCTGTCTCTCCTGAGACTGTCTGGAATGTGCTAAAGGAGAAGGGATATCAGTCTGCTACAAAGAGGAAAGTTCCTATGCTCAAAGCTAGATATCAGCAACTGTGACTTAAATAGGCTCAAGAGCAACAGAGCTGGACTGTAGAGGACTAGAAAAGAGTGTTATGAACAGATGAGACAATGATTAACAGGACTGGATCAGATGGGAAGCAGTATGTGTGGAAGCTACAAGGAGAAGGCATTTCAAACCAAACCACTACACCTACAAAAAGCAAGATTGTCATAAATACAAGCTTTATACCTCATGATTTCAAGATACTTTTGTAGTTTTGTGTTGTTTTCACTCTGAACATTCTGTCTTATATTCTGATATAATATTACAACAGTAGTTACCTGATGCCATATGGCTTTTTCTATGGATGCCTCTTGTTCTTTTAATCTAGTGCATCAGTGTCCTACACTTCTGCTATACAGTGCTAAATGTTCATGACCCAAAGCAGGAGATAACTGTGTGAAATTGCCAGAAAATACCATGTTCACTCCACCAAAAGGGCTGTCAAGGTTACTTATTATCTGAGCTAATCTGGCTAATATCTTGTCTGAATCTCTGCATGATAGCATAGAAACCTTGTCAAGACAAATATAATCAACACCCACTATTCTGAAAGCAACTTGAGCTATATGTCTTGTGCATATAAAATATTCCAAACATGTAATAGTAAGTAGAACCACTAATCAAAGAAGCTGCTGTGCCAGTTGGAGCTACTAAAGCAAGTCAATAAGTCTCACCTCTTTCATTGAAATACTTGATGAGCACTCTGAGCACCACTTCCATTTATACTTCCCATGTACTTTTTCAGCTAACTTTTTGTTCCAGATGTGGTATAGTTAGCAACTATGAAAAAGCATGTTATTGCTCTTTGTTCAAAAAAAAATCCAGTTATTATATTGTCAAAAATGATATCCCATATAACAGAGTAATTTCAAAATAATCTTTATTCTGAGATCTACTTACCTTGACTTTATTACTCTTGACTCTGCTATTTTTTTTCCTCAATTTTTGCTGCAATTTTTCCTTGGTCATGTGATGATATGACATATGATCTATTGTTCATCTCATTGCTTTGTCCTTAATTTTTGATGCACTAGCTATAACATTCAGCTATTGGTGTTGTCATCATGTGATCTATTGTTTATCTCATCCTCTTTGTCCTTGATTTTTGATGCACTGGCTATAATGTCTGGCTATTAGTATTGTCATGTGACCTATATTGTTTATCTCATCCTGTTGTCAATTTTTGACACACTGGCTATATTGTCAATCTGGTGCATATGAGTCTCAAATAGTAGCCTGGGCATCCACTTATTTGTAGTATATGGACTAATTTTGACTCTTTACCTTCTTCTATTGATACAACTTACACAGTATATACATGGTATGTCTCAGTTAGCTCTTGCATTTCCTCAGTCTGTGAAAATCTCATCCTGTATAACATGTGTACAAATCCTATTGCAACTCTTTCCTACTTCAGACACAGTTCTGGCCTCTTGCCAAACCCAGCTCTTGTGAACAGATCCTTGTTGGTCAAGTCATGTGATGTGCTCACTGCATAATCTTAATGTCATGTGCTGTTTCTGCTCCAGCAGCTGATTGTGTAATTTTAATGTCATGTAATGTCTTATATGTTTTTTGTATGTTTTTCTCAGCTGTTTAGTTTTTTATTTGTTTTTTTGTCTGTTTATTTTTTGTATGTTTTTTGTATGTTTACTTTTTCAATAGTTGTCATATATTTGATATTTTTTTCTATATTTTTTTTTCTGTTTATTCAAATAAATATTATGTTGCTGCTTCAGCATGATGATACACCAAGGAGATACTATTGTTCATCAATACAGTGGAGTGTAGTTTGATGTTTAATATGTTTTTTATATTTTTTTATTTGAACAAATCTATGTTGCTGCTGCAGCATAATGTTCAAGCCCATGCCATTTATTTGTATTAGTGTAACTCTAGTATCCACCACATTATAATCTTTGTATGTTTGCATACAAAAACTAGCAGGTCTATCAATGGTACAATAGTATCATTCTATTCAAATAACATAATCTAGGAGTGACATTGATTATGTGACCTTATTAGTTAGCCACTGCTGGAGCAAACTGATCATGTGACTTTATTTCCACTACTTGTTAGCTAGCAAGGTCTTCTCCAGGTTCAAAACTGACCTTTCTTTAAATTGCACTTATTTAGCTTCAATTATTTAAGACTAGTTGCAACTAGTCCTATGCAAAACCAGAACTGGCTGCAGGTCAATTGCAATTGATTGCCAGTTGCATGTGGTCCTAGTCCAGTCTTTGCTTATTTGGAATATTTCAAAACCAGTTGCAGTTGCAGTCTTTGAAATTTTGGTCAAAAGACCAGACCAATGTACTTTAAAACACTACTAGCATGGCATTCAAAAATGAAGCAGACAACAAGGAGGTATAGTTTTATGCTGCTACAAGTCATTATGGGTTTTGATACAGTCAAATTTTGATTTGTGTAGTGTGAGTTTGTCTATATATATATTACTGTTTATTCAACAGTTTTGTGAAAGTTTTGTCTGAGAAAAGTGTGGTGGTGAGGTGCAAAAGGCTGTCTTCCACCCATATTTTGAAACAATCCAGACATTATTGTAGCTGGAGATGCTGTGGAGACAGTTGACAAGGTCTCCAATGAAGAGGATACCAGTTCTTCTTGGTGACTTTGTTGAGTCTCTAATAAGAGAGAGCCATCCTTCTTTTTAGTAAAGAGGACTGAAGCTCCAACAGTGCAGATGGAAGAGCAGATGAAGCCTTTGCCAAGCATGTTGTTGAGGTAGTCTTTGAGGGTGCAGAGCTTGACTTCAGCCATGTTGTAAATCCTGCCAAACAAAGAGGAGTTATTTTCAAGGTTAATTTTGTGGTTGTAAGACTGATGGGGGAAAAGTTTCTTGGCACTATCTTTGGAGAAGACATCAGCAAAATTGTGGTAATCTGCAAGAACTACTTTGTGAAGGATTTGCTCTTCTGTTTTGGATTGTAGAGGTATTATTTTAGCATGAAGGTGTTGTTTGGGAAATATAGGAGAGATTTGAAGTGGGCATGTAGGAGTGCCATCATGAATGATGCATGCAAAGGAGACTGCACCAATAATTTTGATGTTGAGGGAGTTGGAGTCAGCAGAGGTTGTGGGTGCATTGGCAAAGGGTATGGGGGCATTTTCCAGAGGTGTCAGCATTGTTTGCATGCTCCAAAATGGGTAGTGGGTGCCTTCATACTTGCTCTGGAGAATGTTGAGTAGAAAAATTGGGGGTTTGCCCTAGGATGTTGTCTTTTCCCTAGTCTGGTGCTAGAGGTGGGGTGGAGTTGTCAATTGGTTGAAGGTGGAGGTAGATGGCTATAGCAAGGCTAGCTCCAGAGCCTGAAAATGTCATGGTAAGGTCCTCTCAGTTGATATCAGGGTTGTGGTCATGGAGCTAAGGTAGGCTGAGGACAATGGGGGTAGATTCAAGGAGCTGGATGATGAGAAAGTTTGGTAGGAACTTCAAACTGTTGTCAAGGGTAATGTAGCTGGAGTAGGACTTGGTGATGGGTCCAGAGGTGGCAGTGTTGCTGTCAAAGAGTTGCAGCTCGAATAGTCTGCTGAGATTGGAGTGCAAGATGTCAAAACAGTTGCTGACAAAGATTCTGGTTGCTCCACTGTCAAGAAGGGTGGGGAGGATTGTTGGAGAGTCTCTGAGTTAGTCATCAATAACAAAGGATCAGACAGACTTAGAGCATTGTTGTAAAAGTATTGTAAGCCTCCAGAAATGTAATGCAAGGAGCTATGTCAACAGTGACAGGCTCTAAAGCAGTGGTGATGTGCTGGTTGAGATGGAGGGTGAGGTTCTGCCAGTTGATTTAGAGGTTGGTCATGCAGAATCAGGGAAGTCTGAGGATAAGGAGAATGCAGGGATGGAGTTTGGTAACTAGCAGTCAGAGATAATGTTGGTGACTGCTAGCAAAGGCAATGGGCATTTCCATATAATGGATGATGTTGCAAGTGGAGGTGCTTTCATCAAAGAGTCTGAGGTGGATGGGGATGGGTATTCTCTGAAAAAGGGGGTTCAGAGCATGTGCAGCAAGAGTATCATTAATGAAGTTGTTAGTGGTGCCACTATCAATCAGGGTGTGGATAGAGCCAGGAAAATAGGAATAGTGGTTGGGAGAAGGAGGGACTGGGGAAACTGCCAGAGGAGGTGTGCTGGGGGGTTGTCTGAGATGAATTCCAATGATTAAAGATATAGAACTGAGGCAGATAAGACATTAGGGTCAGTTCTACAATTTATTTTCCAGATCTTGCTGGGTTGTTTTGTTAAACTGATACTAACAGTTGTTGGCACTAATGGACCAGATGGCCTGGCTCATGGCTTGCCATCAAGTATCCCTATTCTTTCCTGTTCTTTGCAGAGAATGCAGGCACCATCCTTCTGGCATTGTTCCTAGATCTCATCAGATATCTTGATCCAGAGCTTGCTGAAATAGCTAGCTCATAGAACTTCTTTGTCATCCTGTAGCTCCAGAAAATTGATTGGGTCTGGAGCTTTGCTGGGGTCATAGGGATTGGAGTGGAAGGAGTTGTCAATGTTGGTGGCATAGAACTGAGCAGGGAGTTATGAGTTGGGAGCAGGTCCCTGTCTGGATGTATTCTGAGTGGAGGTGGGAGCAGCATCTGGAGCACACACATTGTTGGCAGGCTTGTTGATTTACCAATTCTGAGTGCTGGAGGGGTTCCACTGCATATATAGCATAGAGTATTTGCTCCAGTCTTCCCAAAAGCACTGGTCAATCTGGGTAAATAAGGCCTTGTATCTCTGGTACAAAGGCTGTTTTGAGATGAGACAAAGGTTGTCCTCAATGTTTTGGAAGGGCAAATCAGAGGGTGTTAGTTCTATCCAGACTTATAGGCTTCCTGAACATACAATGAAGGTAGTGAAGCATTCCTTGAAGCACATCCAGAGGTTGTACAGGTTCTCCTTGGCCTCAGCTACTGTGTTGAAGACTCCAAACTTGCTGGAGAACTTCTGAGTAAAGGTAAAGGACTGCTAGTCCTTGAGGATGGGGCTGTTGTGGTCAAACCAGAGCATTGCCTAAAGTGGTCAAAGGCAATGCCCTGCAAGTAGGAGGCAGCAAAGACAACTTGGGAGCTCTTTAGCTGGAGGGTGATCCATTTGGCCTAGAACATGTTAAGACACTGAGTAAAGAATATGTGCTACTTCTAGAGGTCTTGGCTGTAGAAGGGCTCCAAATTTTGGATGTCAAGCTTTGCATCACAGGCAAGAGTATTGCAAGTATTGTCTTAGGCATTTGGAGAACAGAGAGGATCTCTGGCATTGTAGTAATAATAGTGGTTGCCCCCACCTTGTTGCAGAGAAAAGGCATTCATGGCTGGTCCCTGACTGCTGGGTGGGGTCTGGGAGCCTATTGGAGTGAGGTAGGTCTACTAGAGGAAGGAGAACCTGGAGCGTTAGGCATTTGTGGTGGTGGAGGTCCTAGGATGGGGTGGGGGTCCTGGAGAAATACAGGGCCCAGTGGTTACTTAGCTGGCCTGAGGTTGGAGGGTCAGGAAGGACCCTGGTTAAGGGGTGCATTCCTGGCAGATTGATGTGAGGGGTTGTTAGCAGACAAATCTGGGGATTGGAGATGCCAGTGGTGGCTCATTGATGGAGCTAGTGCCAGGCTCTAGTGTAGGAGGCTTGTCTATGTAGCAAAGAGTTGCTTGCAATCCATTGTTATTGACAGGAGCAGGGTCTGTGAGGAGTCCAGCCAGTTGTCCAGCTAACTATTCCTAGGTGCAGAAGAAACTAGGTGCATGGAGGTGGGCTAAGAGGCCAACATTACTAGCAGCAGTGGGGTTGAGATTGCTGAGGCACCATTGAGCCCATTGCATTGTCATTGCTCTGAAGCTGAAATGACTGCTAGAAGGGATGCTGCTGAGTTGCTGCATTGCATGTGGAAGGACCATGTAGGATTTGCAGAGTCCTCAAAATGTCAGGAGCTTGGGCTAGTGTGGATTGCTGTGTCAGCAGGCACTACCTGATGTGCTCAGTAGGTGATGTGAAAATACGGTGGCATGCAAGATCAATGGGCACCTGGTGGAGCCAAGCTAGAGGCTCTAAGTGTACCAGGCACTGTTTTAGGTGTTCTGGGCCTTGGAATTGTGAGTGAGTGGTGGAGGTGCATAGAGTAGCCTGGAGGAGGGGTATGAGTTATGACAACTATATGGACAGAGAATGAATGTTTATCCTCTCTGATGTCATGGACAGACCAGCTAAGCAGACTAGCTAAGAGATAGTTTTAATATCATGTCTGGGGCCACAGTGGCTCAGTTAGCACCATCATGGTCCTGAGGCACATAGTTTTTTCATACCAAGTCCAGACCCCTGGGGTTGCTGATTCAAACCTGGCTAAAGCCAATTAGGTTCCGGTGTGAAGCCAAGCAAGGAAGGGGCTATAGGCATGTGCACTCTGAAAAAGTCACAATGCTGAGTCGTAGCAGCAACCTGGGATCAACTCGGTCACCAGGGCCCCGTGGTGGAGTGCTGTGAGGTGCCAGGCCAGACCAACTTAGACACCGGCTGCCAAGGTTCTTTAACACTACCAAAACCACCAGCCTGGATGGGCAAGCAGCAGGAAAGAGCGGACCAGTTCAGCTGCTGATCTGACTATAGACTACCTATGCTCCCATCTGGCAATGATATCAATCAATCATCACTCTCTCTACTGGACAAAATGGATTAGTGGGCCCGAATAGAGCATGGGACAATCGGGAGGGAGGAGAATATCATGTGAAACCAATGTATCAGCAAGTATGGAAGCAACTGGCTCAACCCATCAACCATCAAAATGGTGGGTCGCTGGCGGGCCCAAGGAAACAGTGCAAGTGGGAGTTCAAACCTCAATTACCAAGAAGTACTAAGCGGGTGGGGTGGTTTGAATGGACCGGCTCAGGCTGGTTCATACAAGTTGAGCATTAAGTTCAGTTGCTCCAGGAGTGAGAGGGTCATAGTGTAGTGGGACTCACTGGGTCACACCAACCCGGCTATGAATTGATTAGTCAAAACAGGTCAAACCAGGGATGGGTTGATAATGGCAGATGACGGTTGGAGTTAAGGTTATAGCAACCACATGACAAACTAGTGTACTGTAGCGCCAGTAAACAATGCCCATGTGTATAGCGCTGAAATAAGAACCCAAAAGGGAATTATGCCAAAAAAAATATATATCATGTCTTGCACTATAGTTGTGCAAAATAGCAATGGACTTTCAAGGATGTAATTCTTCAACTTGATGATTGATTTATAAGCACATCTACAATGCAAGATGCAAGGGAGGCTTTTATAACTCTGAGAAAGTAGCAGTTTAAGATTTATATGACACCTTGATTGACCCTATCCAGAAAATCTCAATCTATTCAGATAACTGAGTAATGATAGACACTTTTTTAAAATGCATACCAGAAGCAATGAGGAAATTCCTCATCTCTGATGATGGGTTGGCCTCCAAAGTCAACATGATAAAAGAATTCATAGCACATGCCTTGTGCTATAAACAATCAAGGAAAACAGCAAGACATTTCAAACTTCATAGTTCAAAAACTTGGTCAGCTAGATCAAGGAAACAAGAGCTGCAGAGGGTAGGTACTTTTCTAGCCAAGAAAAAGAATATGGAGGGTAATGCAAACCCTCACTTTGTAGTATGTCCATTGATGTTTAATAGATGTTGTAGCATTAATCTAGAGCAGCTTCCACAGGATGCTGCTTAATAAAAATCAACATTTTAAGTAAGAACTACTGCAAACAATAAATGCTTCTAATGTGGCAAGTTCGGACATTACATTGAGTGCCCAGAAAAGATGCAGGACAGTTATACTGCTAACAAGCCTCAAGCACTCATACAAGCAGCACAGACTGCTGCACTCAAAGGCATGGAGGTAGCCTCTAGCAATGAGCCTAAAAGTGACTCAGATGGTGAACTGTCCAAAACAATACCTCTAATCAGACAATATCTTTCTCCTCCCTCATCTTGTACTTGGTGTCCCCAGGGAGTGTAACAACCTAGGCCTAACCTGGTTGACTTCAAGCTAGTAGTTTAATACTATTTGAGCCTTTTGATTGAAGAACAACTAAGCTTCTTTAAACTTAAGCTTAAAATCAATAAAACTGAAACATCACCCATTTACAAGGCACATGCAGCATGTATCAAGCCTCAGCAAATTATGGAATAAAAGTTTTGTTTTAAAAAGTTCAATAAGTCTATTGAACACAGTAAACTAAACTGTGAAAGATCACAGCTGGTTTCCATCAAGGTGCATGTCATAAATAAAGAGGAAATCTTGATAGAACTGACCTTGCTTCAGTAACTCTTGCTGAAACCAGTATAGAACATCAATAATGTTTCTTTCTTTGCAAACTCACATATTTGACTAGAATAAGCACTACTTATACTGCAGAAAAAGTGAGTGTTGCCAATGGGCCATGAACAATGGTTTCCAATTTCCATCCTACTGAAAGACCAAGAATTCTGAAATCTTCCACAGTACGCTGTTTCCCATTGAGAAGATTCAACATCTTTAAATCAACAAGAGAGTGAATACAGTCAAGTGAGGACTTTGAACAGCACATACCTGAATATCCAACTGCGTCTCAAAACCAGACCCACCAATACCAAGGTTTGCAAGAAGTGGATAAGGAGCAGGTGCCTTTGGTGCTGCTGTATCTTTACAAACATGAAAGGCGACAGTCTCAAAAATGACCAATTTTGAGGTCTCATTTGCAGCTTCACGCAGGAGTTTGAGAATATGTTTGGCATCCTGATCAGGCCAATTGTGGATGACGAGACGTAAGAAGTAAACAGAAGCGCCTTTAATGGGCTGAGGGGTGAAGAAGTTATGAGCTAGTCATAATTTATTTATGAGTGCTTTTCATCTGCCGAAATGACCTTTCTTACTCTGAAGGATAACCTTTCCGCTGGATATAGCTTCTGGGGCATTCTCTTGCCAAAACTGTCTGACCTTCAGTGATGGGTCCAAAAATGCTAAAAGTAGACATACATCTACGGCCGCTATGATCTGCCTTTCCAGGTCCTGATTAATATAGTTAACATTTGGAAAAGCTTGGTACAAGTGCAAGGTGCAAGATCCAATGCTTCCACCAACGTCGACGACAACGTCACCATCTTTGAGGTTCTTGACACCAACCCCTTGAATCACTTTACTCAGCATCGGAATCGGAAGTCGGAAGCTAGATGACACACCCTCAACAAATAACTGTTTGGGATAACGATCACCTCCACCCGCCATGGCGGCACTGAACCGTCTGGAACGCCATTCATTTCCAGGCTCCTCGTACCATTCCCAGATTTTAGCTTCAGTCCTGAGCCCAATATTGAATGCAGCAGGTGCTTTTATTGGGTTCTGGACAAACTCAGAGAGGTGAACGCTGCTTTTCAGTGCTTCATCAGCACTGATTGAAACCTTCTTAAGAATCTTGATACAAGTACTTATGTTGGATACATACGACAAGGAGATGAATCCTGCCATGGGTGCAAGATCAAATCTAGCTACCGTACTAAAGGAAGATCAGCCCAATGACTAACATAGAAAAGCGAAGACTCACTCGGCCTTGATATCTGCGACACTCTTGTTCTTTAATAGCAAGGAAGATATCCTGTTATTAGCGAAGACATCGGGTCTGACTTCAGTGAATACATGACGGGTCGCAAGAAATCGCAAGATCCGAGCTGTAGACAAAAACGTTAGTAGGGGTACAGGTTGACTTTTGCTAGCGAAGTTTTCACCGATGTAAGACGGATCAACGCCATTCTGAGCCGAAATGTCCTTGACGTGTACACCCTACGAAGGAAAAAAAGTTGACCTGATTGGCAACCATGAAGTTGAAGTACGAACGTCTGGGCCTCTCTCATTTAGAATATCGGGTATATTGGTGTCGACAACAAATCCAAGGGTTGCCGTGAGATACATGCCTGGAGAGTGTTCTTGCAACGTCTCGATCGGAGAGCGTACAGTAGCGAGAATCTGTGCTGCTGCGGCTACAATCAGCGCCTTAATTGGCGCCAAACTAGGGTCGGAGTCCAAGGGAGTGTACTTGAAAGGCTCATTCAGGGAGGGAATCGTGGCACCTTTATCTGCGTATGCGGCCTCAAGGGCTGCGACATTGTCAGAAATGAGGTTTGCGAGAACACTGAGGGGAGTGACCATTATGTCCACGATGTGGTTAATCGCTCATCTGACTTGAACTTGAAGGACTAGACGATGTAAGTAACGTGATCCGGCCGAGTACCCACACCTGGAAGAGTGGGCAGATGGCCGCGCACGGAAAGTGCGAGGTCTACGGTACTCAAGGTACAAACAATGAGATATGTTTAGGACCTGTGTGATTGTCAGGCTCGAAAAAATTCACGGTGAATGATTCGCGAGCCGGGGCATGCGAGCGGCTCTCACTGGTCTTCTTTAGTGATGTGCCTGGCTTGCCTCCTTTTGCTCTTTGTATGATCCTCCTTTTCACGCGCGCCCACCGTCCTCTCCCATAGTCGACGGGACTGTATGGGCCGTTGCAAGTACGGCATGTCCGAGACCTAGATCACACTACATACTGTCATAGATATCATTATGCTGAAAGAGCAATTACGTGAAACAGGGTTTTTATTAGGGGCCAACACGTAATGAAAAGATAAATAGAAGGTTTCCATCTGGTGTATGTACAGCATCAATATAAACAAATATACACAATTTAAGCTGCTTCTTTGTCTCGACAGTTGGAGAGATCCAATGTAGGGTGACAGCATCAAGAAAAATGATGACAGTCTCATAGGAAGGGGGTAAGGTAAACCAGCAGTGAGGACAATGATGCTATCTTTGTCAGATGTGGGGACATCGATAGCAGTAAGGTGATTGATGAGAGAACATCCTTCTCCAATTTAGGCCTCCATAGTCTGGTCCTTCTTCATAGAAGCAGTGATGAAGGTGTGTCAAAGTGCAAGGCAACTACCAAAATCACAGGTGCAATGGACCCTTGCCAAGGTTCTCCCAGGTGGTGTGGAGGTTGAGATCAGTCATATGAGCAAGTTGAGCATCTTCCACATCAAGAATCAATAATGCCCTAGCCTCAGCCATCCTCTCTTAACCATCTTCAGCTCTTCAGCCCATCTAGAAAAACCTTCTCAAACATATTCTAAACACCCTGCCAAACAAGTACAGCCTCCATGCACATTGACTATTCAATGTAGTTTGTATGAGAGAGCCAGGAAAACCAAAGAGAACCATTCAATAATGATGATATGACAACAAGAAGAAAATAAAATATAAATAAAGAGCAATGAAAATTAAAGCAGTAAGTTGAGTAGTTCAAAAGATCTCTGCAACATCTGGCACTTGCTACTCAAGATGGATTTTGGCCTCCAGTAGCCAGGAGTGAGCCACTCAAGGTATTTCCAGGATGCTTAGCACTTGTGTTGGGAAATCAGATAGAGAACATAGTGAAAGAAGCAGAGCATGTAGTGTTACAAGTGCTGAGAAGCACTCCAAGCTCAGGCTTTGAGTACAAGCCAGGCCTGATACATACTACTCCTAAAATTCATGGATGATTTTGAGGGCATGCAGCATGTTGTACTCCTTTGACCACTTATTTTTGCTCTCCATCAATGTCACCACTTCATCAACCCTTGCCTAAAGCTGCTAGTTCTACATTATATAATTATACTATATTATCTATATTTTTATAAACAAGGAGGGGGGCAGATTTTGGTGCATCTCTTGCTGCCTTTCTGATGTGAATGCATGTATTGCAGTATGGACACAGTACATGACTATCTGCATCAATAACCAGGTTTGATTCATCAATTTCTAAGTGATTGATATTATTATTGGCAAAGCATGAGCATAATGAAATATGCATGGACTTACTGCCATTGATATAAGATTACATTTCCACCTTTCTTTTGCTCATCATGCTGTTGTCTTTCAGGCTGTGGAATGTGATGGTGTCCCTCAATCTGCAGTCTACTCCTGAGATGGACCAAAGACTCTAAATGACTTCATCAAAATTTCAGATGCCTTTTTGATTGATCTAGTCAAGAGTTAGTCTCAAAAACAGATGCCCACCTCAAAACATATCAGAGAAGTCCACAGGTGAGCAGTGCATCTAACTGTGTAGTGGAGAATAAGATCTACTTGAAGCATGTGAATCTACATTCAGATAGGCCCAGTAGTAAACAATGTTTTGGTCTCTTCAAAGTTGTGCAGAAGGTATTAACATCAGCATACAAACTAGAACTACTAGATGGTTGATCAATACATGATGTCTTTTACATCTCAATCCTAGTCCCTGCTCACAAATACATTCCTAGAAGAAGGCAAGAACTGCTGCCACCAGTCTATATGGAGACAGGAGATAAAGTTAGGATTGAGTGCAAGCAAAAGAACTTTAGGGGCTTTCAGCCTGGCTCAATGTTGGTCTGAGCCAGGGCCCCTTCAAGCTAGGCTAGAGCATTATTATTTGTGGGTAGTGTCCATCTTGGCAAAGGTTTTGTGTGAGGAATGAACAAATCAAAATTTCAAGAGTACAGGTTCTAAGATCTATATAAGTAGACAAAGGTCTTACAGAATCATTCCTTCTATGATTTTAACCTTGATCCTTTAAGTTAGACTTGATCCTGGTACAATAATATAACATGCATGCTTTGTAATTCTAAAGAATAAGCACTGATGCACTTTATCTGCATGAGCAACGAAAATTATTGTTTTCTTCTTTTATTATGTGTTTGCTGTCACTGGTTGCTGAAGGAACTCTGACTGATGGAGGGCCCATAGAAGGCTCCAGCAGGATCTGGGGCCCAATAGCAGGGTGCAGAGTAGTGCTCAATAGCAGAAGCAGAGTACATGAGTTGGGGAGTACTGTGAATATAGTGGTCAGGTACTAGGCAACCATAGGCATTGGTTTGGTAGCCAATAGAAAAATAGGTATGGGTGTATGTAGACATTTAGAATAGGGTAAGGGAGAGTCTTGATATTATATCAGGCTCAGGGGCCACATACATCAAGTCCTTACTAGGTGGATGCAGTGTCTAGGTACACTCTGGGATTAACACATAGTGCTTCAAAGGGCAAAAGAGTGCACCAGGATTTAAAATGGTGCTAGAAAAGCAGGAGTTGAGCTCCAGGGCTATAACAAGTGCCCTGGGGCAAGCTAGTGAGCTTTAGGGCTAAGTGGCAATGGAGGCAAAGAGTGCACAATGAGGTGGAGCCAAGGCACAGTAGAGCAAAGGTGATTGGATCATGAGCTGGGGCCAAACACAGGTGGAGATGGGCAAACAGTTGTATTAAATCAAGAGGTAGAGATTCAGTTAAGGAAACTAGACATGGAGTAAGTCAAGGTAAATAGAGATGAGTGGAAAAAGGTATAAAAACAGTTGAGGCAATGATGGAAAGTCAAGATGAGATGAGACAGAGCCAAGCAAATCAGAAAATATGAGACACAAGAGGTAAGACACAAAATACAAGACAAAATACCAAACAAGTCTAGGGTTACTAGCAATATCAAGACTACTGTACTCTATCAAGGTAGCTGGTTTAAGTAGGGGCACTGAGGCTAGGTGGGCAAGCTCCAGAGCCTCTGGGCAAGCTCCAGCAGAGTTTGCAGCAGAATTAGAAGTGGAGCATTGGTGCCAGGTGGTGGTCTAATTGGAGTGTAGCAGTCTATAGCTGAATGGAGGCAGGTGTCAGTGCTGAAAGTCTGATCTAGGTGTGAAAACCAGGTTTTTCCAGTAACACCAGGTCTGATCAAAGGTATTAGCAGGCATTAAATGATGAGCAGGTGATGTGAGAAGGCAGTGGTGTGCAAGATTGATGGGTGCTCAGCAGAGCCAAGCTAGAAGCTCCAGATATGCTGGGCACTGTTCTGGGGCATTCTGGAGCTTGGAGATTGTGAGTGTCTTCAACCTTTTCCTCTCTGAAAATGAAACTCTAGGTCTTGTAAAAAGTGTACAAGAAGTGCCAGGCAGCATATAACTGGTAATGTGACTTCCAGCAGTTGCAGCATTGTTGATTGTGTGTTTACTCTTGATTTGTCTACAGAAGCTCAGTTGTGTGCTCCAGCTTCAGGGCTGTCATTCAACCTGAGTCATGCAGCAGTGGTGCAAACTAGGTCCTAGTATGCTTGAGTAGGCCCCAGTTGGGCCCCAGTCAGGTGTGGGTAGTTCTGAATGCAGAGTGGATACTGCAAGCAGCAGTGATGCTGGAACAGTTTGTAGTGGCCTTAGAGTATTATTAGGGGCCCTCTCTTGTTGAAGTAGTGCCAAGCAGAGGCTCCAGTGAGTGTTTTGCCAGTATGCCTGACTGTGATGACAGTGCTAGCTGTATGAGTTTGAGGTGCCTATTGTGGGGTCACAGTAGAACTTCTCTGTCTACAATGTATGCTAGTTCAGGCACAAGCATTGCTCCATGGCTAGGGCATGGCAGGTACATTAGCTATGAACAATGCTTAAACAAGGCTTGAGGTTAGAGAAGATGAAGGCATTGCAGATTTGGGTGAAGAGAAGGCTGAGGTGGGTTTGTTAATGGAGCTAGACAGTTTGGCAGAGTAGTTGTGGGGGCCCAAGGACAAGTGGCAAGCTTTGCTCAAGTTTCCTATATAGTGTCTCTAAATAGCTCCACCTACTAAGTATTTAACTTCCTGGATGCTGGTTCTCCAAGGACCCAAGTTTTCTCACTAACATCAATGCAATTAGTAGGGTAGGAACTAGAGGTTGTATCCAAGGTGTCACAACTATGCTATCCCCCTGGGCTGCTTAGCACACTCTGACACCCACTCATGAGCCCTGAAACTTGGAGCACCTCTACTTGAACACCCAGAGCCTTAGTTTGGCTCTGCTGAACTCCCATCAACTCTGTGCCCACTGCCTTGCCATGTCAATCTGCCTATCAACTGGTGCCACCTGATCAGACAACTCCTATGCCTCAATTGGACCTGCCACCAATCCATCCCTGTAACTCAATCAGACTTGCTAAGCCCAACAGGCCCAGCTCCACATTTCTATTCTGAACTCAACACCTGGATTAGACCCCAGTGCCAACTTTCACCTACCATATTGCACACCTCCATACTCAGAGCAAATCCTTTGGCCAAACTCTCAGATCAGGCCATTGCTGACACTGATGCCCCACTATGTCTTAAACACTATCTGGGCTCACTCCAGAGCTCACTCACTAGGTTCTGGAGTACCTCTACTTAAACAGTTAACATAATTTCCTGTCTTGTTGGTATTTGTCTATACTTAGTGCTTCATCTCTTACAACTTGGCTTTCTTAATTGTTCTATCCATCTTGTCTCATGATTGTTCTAATCATTGTCTCAATTCTAGCTCTATTATGTTGTTTCTTCCTCCTTCCTTCTTGACTGTTTCTTGCCTTGCTCCATACTTCTATCTACTTGTCTAATACAACTAATTGCCCATTCCCTCTCTGTGCACATCACATCCCCACTATTTCCAGCTCTGGAGCTTGTTATCTTGTCCTGGAGCACTCACCAAAACCCTGGAGACCAATTCCTGTCTCTCTATGCTCTTTAAAGTCTGGAGCCTCCTCTTGCCCTCTGGAGTACTTGGAATTAGCTCCAAGAGTGTACCTAAACACTGCATCTGCCCAGCAAGGACTTGCTCTGTGTGTGTGTAGCCCCTGAGGTCAGCAGAGCCAGAGCAGAGGTTCCTTGTGCAAAAGTAGTGTGAGGTGGCTTGTTGGAGTTGCTCTGGGAGTTGGCAGAGGCACAATGTAAGCTGATGGTAGAGCATTGCATGCAGAGTGGGTTTTGAGTGGGTTTTGGGCAATGCAGAATGCAATAGTGAAAAAACAGGTGTTACAGAATAAGGTGGCAGGGCTCTGAGTGCAGTTGTAACAAGGCATGGAAAAAGGGCCAGCAGAGGAAGCAGGATATGCAATGCTGGGTGAGGAGAAAGTCCAGAAGCCTGAAAAGAGATATGAAGCAGCAGTGGATTGAGTCTGCTATGAGAAGTGGTTGATGGGGGAGTTGGCAGGTGCACAGGTGCAATATGGAGCAGGTCTCATTTTCTGACTCCAGTTTGATTATTGATTCTTCATAGAGTAGGCACAGGAGGGCTTTATCATTGCAGAGACTTGAAAAGATGCTGCCAGGGTTTCTACTGGAAGTTGTGCAGGTAATGGAGCAGAGAGGAGAAGTAACACCCACTACTGCTCTCTGTGGCATTTAGCTTTGAAGCACTGGAGAGGTTGCTCCAGAGTTACCAAGTGTTGTTTTTGGGACCATAACTTTTTCAGTAGACAAGATAGTGAGGGCAGCCACAGATGAATTAGGAATTAAAAATGTGGTTCATCTTGTAGTGATATTTGTCCTCAACTTTAATGGGAGACAGGCAATCAGGGTGTTGGCTGAGAAAGGAGTCCAGAGCATGTTCTTTGAGGAGTCAGATGTGCAAGATGGGGTGGAGGCCTTTGAGGCCCAGAGGTAGTTTGAGCTTGTAGACATGCAAGAAGATCTTTTAGAAGACCTTAAAAAGGCCAAAACATTTGTATTCAAGCTTTACAAAGTGATGCTAAGTCCAGAGATTGTGCTGGTTGAGCCATACCAGAATGCTGGAAGTTCAATTGGGCATAGCTTCTTGTTTTGTGTCAGCATGCTTGGTGTAGGCTTTTGTTGGCAATGTTAATCTCTTCCTGGAGGAACTGGTGGATAGACTGGAGGTCTTGAGCAACTTCATGGACAATGTGCAAGGAGAAATCCTGGAGGAAGATAGTGAGCTGAGAGTAATAGCTCTTATTGGCAAAGAATGGAGAGAGGTTGGAGGTTTAGTCATCAGCAGCAAAGTTCTAGAGATCATGCTGAGCAAAGTAGGGGTCCAGCAGCATGTCTCAGATCTGATGTAGAATGCCTTCTTTATTCACTACATGGTGATTGAAGGCACTGCATTTGCCTTCAATCAACTTCTTTGAGTAGATATTAGGTCTCTAGGTAAGAGCATTGAGCTTGATGTTAAGGCATCCAAGGCAATAATGGATAGTCAAGTCATACTTGGAGAGGATTGCAAACTATTAGGCTTGGTAGCAACTGAGCTGAGTGGTGAATGTCATAGGACTCCTCAGTTTTGCCTTTTTCTCTCTTCTTTCACTCTTATTTCTCGCCTACCAAGAACCTCCATCTACACTCCTTCAGCCCTATTTATTGATTTTACTTTCAGCATCCAAGATGCTCTAGTTCTTTGGTTATGATGCAGACAAGGTGGCCCTCCTAGCACTGCCAACTTTGGGCTTACATAATCAGAGTTTTCCTGGGTTAGGGTTCTCTAAAAGTAATGGCTCAGTCGAAAAGTAATGGCTCAGTCGCACAGCTGGCAGAGGAAGATTCAGAGAGAACAAGTCTGGGGATTTTCTATGCTAGGACTGATGCTTCTGAGGTCTTAGAAGCATAAGAAACAACTGTACAGAACAACAGAAAATTGTAACCTTAATCTAAATAGTAAAAACTCTGAAATTGGCCTAAAGAAGAGATTATATAAGAAAGGCAGAGAAACTCCAGATTTTACTCCAGTTTATATAAGCTGTCTGTGGGCAGTGTTGAAGGGGCCATACTTGCTTGGAGAATAACTGGAGAACCAGAGCACCTCAGAGGTGGAAAGTAGTATTAATAGATGAGGTTGGAAGAATATGAGCAGTAAGATGGAAGAATAAAGAAAGAAAATATGAATGAAGGAATAGAGAAGAAAGAAAGAGTAAAATAAGGAGTCCTCTGACAGAGGCTTTTTGTAATAGATGTTGTAATTGAGCTTTGTGGAGATCATTAAGCAGATGTAGATGGTGACTGAATAGAGTTCCAAGGTGCTCAGCTCCATTTGGAAGAATATACTAGCAATGGCCTAGTCAGACAATTGAGAGGGCTGGATTATAGTGTCAGAGGATGGAGGCAGAGGTGAATGCTTTCTTGAGAAGGGTGAAGATGCTCTGGCACTTGCTGTTTCAGTCCTATGGAGTGTCTTTGCATGTGAGCTGGTTGAGAAGTTTGGTGATGCCAGAGTAATTCTTAATAAAGTGCTGGTAGAATTTGGTAAAACCAAGGAATGATGGTACTTTTTTTACATTCTGAGGTAGAGGCCAATTGATAATGGCCTCAACCTTCACAGGGTCTATGCAAACTCTAGCCAAAGTGACAATGATGCTGAAGTACTCCACTCTTGAGGTGTGAAAGGAGCACTTCTCTAGTTTGGCATGGAGATTGTACCTCTGGAGATGCTTAAAGATATGGCAGACATGATTGCAGTGTTCTTTAATGGAGTAGGAATAGATGAGGAAGATGTTGTTTTGATTATGGAAAATGTTATTCTTGAAGTATTAGAAGGTGGTAGGAGAGTTGGTTATTCCAAAGGCCATTACAAGAAACTCAAATGTGGGTGCAAAAGATTGTCTTTTATTCATGTTCCAGAGCAATTCTAATGTTGTTGTAGCTAGAGCAAAGGTCAGTCTTGGTGTAGGCTTTGGTGTTGCAGAGGCAGTTGACAAAGTCTCCAATAAGAGGAAAGAGGTACTGGTTCCTCTTTTTGGCAAAGAAAACCAGAGCTCCAGCAGCAGAAATGAAAGAGTGGAGGAGCCTTTAATAAGCATGTCATCTCTTTGAGGGTGCAGAGCTTGACTTCAGCTATATTGTAGATACTGCCAAAGGAGGAGTTATCTTCAAGGTTGATCTTGTGGTTGTAGAACTGATGGGGGAGGAGTTCTTTGGTGCTATCTTTAGAGAAGACATGGGCAAAATTGTGGTAATCTGAAAGAACTACTTTATAGAGAATTTATTCTTCTACTATAGGTTCTAAAGGGGTTGTTTTAGCATGGAGGTATTCTTTAGAGAGCATGGAGAAGATGTGGAGCTGGTTGGCAAGAGTGCCATCATGAATAATGCATGCACAGAGAATTGCATCAATGATTTTGATATTAAGAGAGTCAGAGTCAGTGGAGGTTGTGGGTGCATTAGCAAGAGGCACAGGAGTGTCCTCTGAGGGTGTCAGCATTATTTGTATGCTCTGGAATGGGTAATGGAGGCCTTTGTACTTGCTCTAAGGGATGTTGAGCAGAAAGTGTTGACCTAGAAGGCAGATGCAGATAGAGTATTGTCTTTTTCCTCTTTAAGGCTGCTTCTGTTTGTGGGATCAGGTGCTAGAAGTGGAGCAGGGGGTGGGACAGCATCATCAATTGGATGCATGCAGAGGTGGATGGCTATGGCAAAGTTAGCTCTGGATATTGAGGTTGTGGTCACAGAGCCAAGGTAGGCCAAGGACAATAGGGGTGGACTCAGGAAGCTGAGTAAAAAGAAAGTTCAATAGGAACCTCAAGCCATTGTCAAGGGTGATGTAGCTGAAGTAGGAGTTGGTGATGGGTCTGGAAGTAGCAGTGTTGCCATCAAAGAGTTGCAGCTCCAATAGTCTGCAGTTAAGGCAATGATGCAGAGTTGATATGGAGTAGAGCAAGTTGGAAAATATGAAACACAAGAGGCAAGACACAAAATACAAAACAAAATACCAAACAAGTTCAATGGTTACTAGCAATATCAAGACTACTGTACTCTATCAAGGTAGCTTGTTTAAGTACTGAGGCTAGATGGGCAAGCCCCAGCAGGGTCTGCAGCAGAATTGGAGGTGGAGTATTGGTTTCAGGTGATGGTCTAATTGGAGCATAGCAGTCTATGGCTGAATAGAGGCAGATGTTAGTGCTGAAGGTCTGATCTGGGTGTGGAAACCAGGTTTTATGGGTGACAGCAGGTCTGATCAAGGTGTGGGTGATGGGTGCTGTGTTGGTGGGCACCAGATGATGGGCAGGTAACATGGAAAGGTGGTGGCACACAAGACTGATGAGTGCCTGGCAGAGCCAAGCTAGAGGCTCCAGGTGCACCAGCCACTGTTCTGGGGTATTCCAGGCCTTGGAGATTGTGAGTAATTGCTGAAGTATGTAAGGTGGTCCAAAAGAGGGGTGTGGGTGATGACAGTTGCCTTAACAGGCAGTGTGATGATTGTAGTCAACATTGAGCTGACATATTCTAATTGCACAATGATTGACCTAATTTTTTGGAAATGAATGTTTATGTGATGAAAAGTACCACTATGTCATACCCTTACTCTGGCTGGAGTGCAACCATCCCAATGCAAGAACAGAACCTGCAGAATTTTAGCAAGTGGGGAAAAAGGCAGCGACCACAACAAGGGTTGTTAACAGCAATGTATTTGGGTTCTCCACAATTTGAGGGAGTCTAACACAGTTTAGGCAGATGCCTGTTTATCTACCCCTGTTTTACTCAAAGCCCTTCTTGGAGGGCAGTACCCATGGAGAGTTACAATGCTATTAGCACTGAACATAGTGATACAGACTGGTGAAGCAGCACTAACTGATTCACAAGTAATAACAATTACTGTCAGCCTAACTGTGGGCAAATTCCTTTCATTGGAAGTTACGGTTGGTTACTGTTGGGTATCAAATAACTTTTACAGTTATGTGTACTAATAACAGTGCTTGTTGATATGAACTACATCTACATTTCCTACATTCATTCACAACTCACCACATCAACTCCACATTGCTGCTCTTATAGAGACTGCACCAGTCTAAAAGAGGGGCATGTAACTGTTTTATCAACCCTTGCATAGAGCTGCTAGCTCTACATTACATGATTATACTATACTATGATAAATTCCTACCAGCTACTAAGACAACAGTAGCTTTTTGTCATTTACTATTAATCTAGTTCTATTGTGTGACTTAAGGCTACCAACATTGTTTTATCATACTCCTTCTACCTCACCAAGATTTCTGTCACCACACCATATGTGACCTGGCTTTGGCTTGGCTTGCTCCAAGCCAGGGCTTTTGGCAAGTAGAACCTAGATTTCTGTCAAATGTCAACATCAGAGTAAGACCATATTTGCAAAATAAAAACTCCTATCTCAGCCTATGATGTGAGCTATGAGCAAATTCAAAGCAAAAAATAAGGAGAGAACATACCATGAAAGGTTCTCAAGAAAAGATGTCATTTGTTACTTTGGTCAACTTCAGCCTCCTTCTATCACATTTTAAATTATCAGGCATGTCTAAATAGGATTCATTGACTACCATAGCTGACCTGTTGTAGAATTATAGGCCACATTGATCCCTCATTTGTCCTCAACTAGCCTTCCTGAAAGCTAGGACCTGGGGCTCTGGCTTTGGCTTTCCTGCACATCCATGAGCAAGGCCAAAGCCCTCACTAGGCCAGATCTTCTGGTTTGGCCTGGCTGGGGGCCTGAAGCCGGCCAGACACACGATTCCACTACCCTAAGGAGGTCAGGACTTCTTGGGACAAAAGATGCCACGTAAAGGGAGGAGAAATCAATCATAATCCTAGCCACGAGGACACGTACTGGCTGGGCATTATTTACCTTGTATGTCGGATCACCTGAGCTGCAATGGAGACGGAACGTTCTTACATAGAAATTCTGATATCTCACTCTCATCAATGCGTAAAAGGCGATGACGAATCTGATGGAGCTGATCCATTTCGCAGGGTTAAAATCGCGGAAATCTTGTGGACGTGCCTGACGATGGTTTCCGATTCGGACAACACCTGGTATGACACAGTCGCAAGATTGTCGATCAACACCCCACAAATCATTACTGATCAATTTCCTACTTCCATTGACAACGTTGACAACTGTCTGTAATTAGATATCTATGAAGGCTATGGAAATTCTAGTCAAAACAATCTGCACCTGAAACGAACTTCTTCATCTTGATCTTGTTTTTCTTGCATGGTATTATTAGAGCGGCCCGCGATTGATGAACTCGCTCCATTCCTCATATAAAAAGAATTCTTTCATCGTCCCATCGGAGACTCGCAGTGTGTGGACTAAATCTCACACTATGGATACGATCATACATACCCATGCTACTCCGGCAGCAGTATTCATCTCGCTTGGTGCCCTTGTTTTACTCATTATCAGACATCGTCGGGCGCCTTTGCCCCCGGGACCTCGTGGATGGCCAATTGTCGGCAACATGTTTGACCTACCAGCAAGAGGAAATCCGCTCCCGTGGCTGGAGCACAAGGATACTTATGGTGCGTCACGTTGTGTCGAGGATGGCTTCCCTACATGTCCTTTCAGGTCCAATTAGCAGCCTCACTGTTCTTGGTCAAACAATCATACTTTTAAACGATCTGCAGACGAATATAGACCTTCTTGACAAGAGGTCTTTAATATACTCTGGGCGACCAATATTCCCCTTTGCTGGTGAAATGTAAGTCGTGCTATATGATAAGATATTGCAAGGTATACCCTCCTCCAATAATTGTCCTGCTCAGGATAGGATGGGACCAGCAAATGATACTAGCTCAAGATGGAGACCATTTTCAGACAATGAGGAAAATGTTGAAATCCTACCTTGGTTCCCCATCTGCGATCAAAAGCTTCCGCCACACCCAAGAGCTAGAGACACGTTACTTTCTAATGCGCGTCCTCGATGATCCTGCTAACTTGATCTCTCACATTCGTTTGTTCGTTATGAATACTTTTCCGTATTGCTTATGAAACCTAGACCGAATGACTAGGACCGCGGGCGCCATCTCACTCCGTATTTCACATGGTTACACAATTGAGACAGATAAGCCAGATCCTCTTGTTCAATTGGTGGAGACAGCTGCAAAAGAGTTCTATATTGCCACAATGCCCGGTGCCTGGCTGGTAGACATCTTCCCAACAAGTATATTCTCTATTAATCTTACAACCACAACTATATGACCCTGCTCGTAGTGAAGTACTTACCCGAGTGGATGCCATTTCAGCGAATTGTAGCTCTCTACCGCTCGCATAACTTTGAACAAACAAATCGACCTCATAACTTTGTGAAAAATCAAATGGTAACTCCTTCCTAAGTTCATCAGAGCCATTATAACCCAATAATAAACCTGATACAGAAAGCAGGCACAGCGTTGTCGTCTTTTACATCGGATATGATGGAAAGCAGTCCAGACGAGTCGACGGAACATGCTGTGAAACATGCTGCAACCGCAATATATGGTGGAGGTTCCGATCCTGTAAGCATGACTTGCATTGAACTAGATGCATTTATCAATTTCTCAGCCAGGCTGTTGCTGCATTGACCACCTTTGTGCTGCTTATGATCCTTCATCCAGACGTTCAAAAACGCGCACGTGATGAGCTTGATTCAGTCACTGGTTTTAAACGTCTGCCGAATTTTGACGATCGCCTTCATTTGCCGTATCTCGAGGCAACAATGAAAGAAGTCATGAGATGGCATACAACTGGTCGTATTGGTATGATCACTGCTAGCTGTGTTTCATATGACTCCATTTGTCTCCAGGTATCCCACATAGGGCCACACAAGACAGCATTTACAATGGATATCTGATACCAAAAGATTCTTTTCTGATTCCTCACATGTGGTGAGCCTGTTGAAAGATTGATCAATATTAATGAACTCTTTTATTGGATTATAATAGGAACATTACTCATGATCCGCAGCTCTACTCAAACCCTTCAGAATTTTGCCCTGAACGATTCTTAGTAGGCAAGGGACACATGCCAGAACTTGATCCTATTACTTACATTTTTGGTTTTGGAAGAAGGTGTGGAGGGCTCCCCATGGTATTTGAGCTGCTAACAAACACTGACTTTTCAGAGCTTGTCCTGGAAAAGACTTTGCAATTGCAAACATGTTCATCATTATTGCTATGACTTTGTCTGTTTTTGAAATTGGAAAAAGGAAAGATGAGGATGGAGTTGACATTGAGCCACACTGTGAATTTCAAGGTGGAACTGTCAGGTAGATTGATTTTAATTTATGTTTCAAGTGGAATGAAGCACTTATAACATTGAACTAGCCATCCCTTACCTTTTGCATTTTCTCTAAAGCCTCGATCACCTGAAGCAGAATCTCTGATCCGCACTGTTCTTCATGAGGATTACCGACCAAGTGATGGTTCTTATTTGTGAATAAACTGCCTACCTACTGATAGTTACATTTGAGACATTTTGTTTTTGGGCCATCTGTATTCTACAAATATATTGTGCATATATATAACGGGAATACTGTCATTCAGGCAGCCTCACTATGACCTAGCAAGATTTGACAACAGTATCTTTGTTGTATGTATAATCAGATAGATTGCATATATAATTAGATAGAGCACAACAAAGGGGTGATTCTAGCTTCTTTTGTCTATGTCACATGCTGTTCATTGTAACAGCATCAGAACAGCCTTACAATAACATTTCTATGTCATAAGAAGGAGCTCTTTTACTGAAGAAAATCATGTAAGTTTCTATATAATATCTATCTGCATTGAAAAATTGTTATTTAAAGAGCTGGATCAAGAGCTGGAAAATGACCTTTGGAAAAACAATGCCTACTCTTATTAAAGTCACATGACTGGATTCAGAGGACAATCAATGTTCTTTTGTGAAACAATGTAAAAACACATTGAAAATAATCCAATTGATTTCAAGATTTTGAATATTTTTGTCAAAACCATAAGAAAAGTATTGTAACCACTTGTTAGTGGCAGTTACAGTCTGTGGTAAACAGCACTGTGAAAGAGTTACTCATCTGTGACTGCCACTGATAAGTTGGTTACAATATTTTTTCTATGGTTTTAACAAAAATATTGAAATAAAATATTGAAATCAATTGGATTATTTTTATTGTATTTTTACATTGTTTTGCCAAAGAACATTGTTCCATGCATCCAGTGCATCATGCAAGACAGCAATGGACATTCAAGGCAATTATTCTTGAGCTATATATAAATTACTTTGTAAGTCCTCCTACAATACAGAATGCTTGCAAATAGCAGTTTACACAGACAAGCTTGGTGTGCAAGGGTTCTATGATACTCTGACTGCACATGAAATATATGGATCTAGGTATGAGAGTGGATAACAAAAAAGTCAACAAAATTACATATGTCATGTCTCAGAAGACTATTGTTCAAGTAAGTAGTCTTAGTCATAAATTGGCTCTTTGTGGTTGGATTGGGCTTGGTTTGGAACAGGGTTGTAACAACATTAACAAAGTCTTGATGTCTAAAGTTGCTCAATAGAACCAGACCAATTCATGGATTGACACTAAGCACAATAAAAAGAGACAAGACTGATTAAGTCATTAGTAGCTGATAGCATAAACATGAACAGATGTAAGACCAGACAAATAAGTGAAGTGCATGATAATATGCAGTGCTCATTACATGCCCACATTTGAATGGAGTTTGGTCTACATAATTGGATTTAGCATGTCCTTGCTTTCCAGTGGGTGCAGGAAACAATGTTCTTTGGCAAAACAATGTAAAAACATAGTAAAAATAATCCAATTTATTTCAATATTTTATTTGAATGTTTCTGTCAAAACTATAAAAAAAAGGGTAGCCAAACTTGAAATAGTCTTTCAATGGTATTTACAATACAAATCAAATAGAAATAAAGAAAAGAATTATAATTGTTCAAAATGATGTCTTGAGTTTACTCTGCCAAAGTAACTACCAGTCCAAACTCTATCTGACTGCTAGAAAATTGAAGGAATATTTTATTGTTAGAAAGAATACTTCTATGAGAAAAAGAGAAAAAGAATTGAATCAGATCTACAAATATTTCTTGAATATCTTTTCAATTGCTTTTTTTCATTGTCATTCTTGAAGACAATGTAATAACAATCAGGACCAATGGTTTCATTCACTGCTGGCACTAGAAAATATTTCCACTGGAAAAAATGTAAAAGAAAGCTGTTTATGCCATTTTCAATATGCCATTTTCTAAGAGAAAAAGTCTTCAAACAAAGTAAAGTGGCTGTTTTTGTTAGAAATTGGCACAATGGAAATGGCATAATAGCTTTCTTTTACACTTTTTTCAGTGAAAATATTTTCTGGTGCCAGCAGTTATTTTTTTGGTGTTCTTTCACAATGTTCTGCAATGTAACAACCAAAAAGTATTGTGACTTATCTGTCACATTTTTCTTTGGATTTTTCAATGTTGAAAATAGAAGGAGTAGGATGGTAGTTTTGTCAGGCATGGTGATGTGCCTCCTGCAGGTTCTTGTGCAAATGAACCACAGCCTAGGATTAGTTCTTACCTTGGGGAACTTAGTAATATTCTTTATCCTTCCTTATCAACTTCCACTAGCCAGCTATATACTAACTAACAGACCACCAACAAGTCATGTAACCAAGTTATGTGCTTCTGCTCTTGCTGCACCTCTCCTGCCTTGCTGCCCATTGTCTCCAATAGCCTGTGAATAAAGTCTACTTTTTGTGTGCCAAGGTCACATGACATATCATGTGCTGAGTTACAATATTCCTACCTTGTTGCCTGCCTATCCCACTAGACAGTAGGCAGCCTCCTATGCCAATAGCTTCTACCATCTTTAAGATGTCAAAGCTAGCATTTGATAGAATGATAGAAGCCTCAACCAGATTGATAGCCTGTATTATTTATGCTATGCTTGCTGACTGTTGAACAGTTTGCAAACATCATTTGTTTCAGCATTTGCTGATGCCTTGCTTACCTTCCTCTTGGTGACATTTCTCTGATAATATTTCTTTACAACAGCCAGCTTGGTTGATTAATAGTCAGCAAACAAAGGCTTGCCAACTCTTCTATTTTTGGACTTCTTTTGCAATCTTAGTATAATTCACAGTTTCTTACCTACCTTTTCCTCATATATTGCCTCTAACCATTGCCTATGCTCTTGGCAATGTTGACAAGTTTGCCATCTTTACTTTGTATAAATACTTTACTTTTTGTTAGTATTAGACACAGAAAAATTGTACACCTTTCTGCTTACAACTATCTTCACCAGAGTTCAAATTTTTTAAGCAACTTTACTCCTCCAAGTTGTCTTAGTGCTTCCCTCTCTTAGTGCTTGTTCCTTAGCACTACTTCTCTTAGCTCTTACAATGCCATTTGGGCACCCCTAGTCTTACATTGCCAATGCTTTAGTGCTTTGCCTACAAATCTTCGTGTCTAGCACCTATGGCTAGGATTTAGTAGCTCCATGTAGCTAAGCACTTTCTTCTTCCTTGCTCTTTACTTTGGTGTTTCTTGCCAACCTTTTTTAGTGATTGAGGATTCATAGCTTGTTTATACTCAACAGGCTTTAAATTTCATGGCAAGTTTCTTGGACCTATTTATGACTCTTGTAAAACTACTTACTCAAAAGGTTAAGTCACTGCCTATGCAGACAGCTCTTAGTACAATTTTAGGTTCATCAATAGCAAAGTTACATTGAGTGGGAGCAGCATAGTAGTTTTGCAATCCAGCATAGGGATAAAGAGGTGGCTAGGCAGTAGCAGAAGGCTCGGAGGCAGCAGGCATAGCATTAGCAACTAGAGCAGCAGAAGGTGGTGCTGGAGTAGAGGCAGTGGCAGCCTTGCCATTAGCAGCATAGTGGACACATCCTTGGTAGATGTACTGCTTCAAGGTAGTACAGTGGCTGTGCATCATGGTGTGGTCAAGTTTGCTGCAGAAGTGGCAAAGGTTGCAAGTGCTATAGTTATTGCTATGAGAGCTAGTAAGGCTGGTGGATATCATGGTTGGTGGATATCATGGTTTCAATACAAGGCATAGCATTAGCAACTGCAGTGTTGATTGCCATGTTGATTGCAGCATTCACATCTTCTCTCTTGATGGGAGCATCAGCAAAAAATATTAATAAAGAAGCAATGGTATGCCTATACTATTCTTCCTTGACATACAATTTACTATTTTGAAGGAGCCATTTAGCAACCTTGATAAAATCCCTATAGTAAGTAGAAAAGGACCCCAGATTATAAATTCCATTGTCAAACATGTCTTGGCCAAATTTTTCCACCAGAGTATAGTTTGATTACTGCTGCATTCCAATTGGCATAAGAGGTAATGCCAGCTGCAGGGGCAGCAGGCTGCTGGCTATTGGCAATAAGAAGCATTAAAGTAAATTCTGGCAGATCTGTTCAAGTCCTAGCAGTGTTGTATGATATGTAGTGAGTGGTATATTCTTTTATTCAAGTGTAGTTAGTAACATTACAGTTGTAAAAGAGGTACTTCAACTCTTTGAAGTATTAGAGAGCTCATGGGGCTTGGACTCATCCCTATTTTGAGGCAAAGAAGTAGTTACAAGGCAGCATGCATTGGACTTGTTCCAAAGCTGGGAGCTGTAAAGAGAAGCTCCATTGTAGAAGGCCAGGCAAATGCACCAACCACTCAAGCCTACCACCAAGAAAGCAGCAAGCACAGCACCAAGCACTAGCAGGCAAGGGGCAGGCCACCAACAAGGGGTGGAGCAAGAGGGTGAGAGCAGAGGGCAAGGTCATCACTGAGGAGGTTACAGTCATGCTAGTGTGTAGACCCAGAAGTGATGCTATTGTCAAGACTGGAGAATGTTCCATGCTCCAGTCCTCTATATATACTACATTGGCTAGTATAATGACTACTCCTTAATGACTAAGAGGGGGCTGCTGACTACAAGCTATTAGCTAAGTAGGCCAGTATGTAATAGAGGCTATGTAAGCAACAGTAATCCTGCTGAGTAATGCCAAGACAAGTATGTAACCAAGTATGACACATAAGGTGGGTGCAGGGCTAGCTAGACCCAATAGAAAGGTAGATCTAAGATGGAGGGGAGTTGGAGAGTGCATGGGCAGCCAGGACAATGGCTAGAGTAGAGTGCTAATATTTTGAGGGCTAAGCCTAGCAAGGGTGGCTAGTACTAAGAACTAGTCCTCTGATAGGAGCTAAGCAATGCTGGTGATTGGTAGGAGTGTAAAAAGCAGTAGAGGTATCGAATTAGCAGAAGAATAGCAACAAATGGGTGAGCAGAAGAGATGGCAAGCCTGCAAAGAGGTCTTCAAATGGGGTAAGCAGAGATGGTGGCATCTAATACTGGATGGCAGCAAGGAGTGATCTAAGTAGGTAGTTGGGAGGGAGGTTGTATTCTTGCAAATGTGGAAAGAGACATGAAATGTTGTCAACTGTGAGGTTGGCAATGGCTCCTTCAAGTTCTTTGGTAAGACTATATGGCAAAGCTTCCAAAAGCTGTTGGCTGAGGGATGAAGAGTGAATAGAAAGGACCTGGCAGTTGCAATGGGAAGTAGCACCTAGAAGCTGAACAAGTAGCTGGGAGAATTCTGTCCTATAAATTTCCCTCATGGTGGGCTCCAATTTGATGAACCTAAAATTGAGCTAAGTGCTGTCTAAGTAGGTGGCAACTTGGTGCTCAGCATCAAAACCAATCTCTCTACTGCCTACCACTCCAAGACTAATGGCCAGACCAAATGCATGAACCAGATGTTGAGGATATAGTCCCACAATAATATGTTTTGTTTTCTCCATAACAGCTCAGGGCTATTTACTGAAGTGTAAGTCAATTGTTTATACCACACATTCTTTCACTAATTATTGTTAAGTATCTATCTTATTTAGGTACATACAATAAATTCATTCAGTGCTTTCTATTTACTGAGGTTATCTACCTTATTCAGTATCCTTGCAGTCACTCTGTTTCTTCTGAGACTGGTCCTGCTCAATACCAAACCTAGAATACTATGTCCACTTCTATGTCAACTACTTACAGAACAACTGGCACATGGAGATCCCCCTTGCTGAGTTCACTTACAACTATATCCATCATTCCACCACTGAAGTCTCCCTCTTCTTTGCCAACAAGAGCAACCACTTTTAACTCACTATTTTCCTCCAGGATATCCCTTTGCATGTCATCTATAGAGTCACTCAAGACCTCTGGTCCCTCTACAAGTTCCTTGAGAAAGAGATTGACATCACCAAGAAGGCTGATGCCAAGCATATTGACACTAAAGAAGAAGCTACACTTGATTGGACCCCCTGGCTCAACTGGTGCATTTTTTGTACCTGGTGCTCAACCACATATGCTTCAGGTCCTTTAAGGTCTTTTGGAAGGTTCTCTTGCTTGTGTACAAGCTCAAACCACTTTTGAGCCTCAAAGGCCTCCTCCCCATCTTCTAAGTCCAACTCCTTGAGAGACATGCCATAGATCTCTTCCAGGGTCAATGCCTCAACCATCTGCTCTCCATCAAAATTGAGGACAAATACCACCATAAGGTCACCTACATTCTAAACTCCAGCTCATTTGCAGCTCTACAAAACCTTGTCCACTAGAAGGGTTATGGCCTTAAATACAACACTTGGGAACTCTAGAGCAACCTCTCCAGCGCTCTTGCCAAGCTCCAGAACATCCATGCTTAGCACCCTACCAAGCCTTGGGACCTCCAAGGCTAGACACTACAGACAGCAGTAGCAGGCATCTGAATTGATTAGGATTCAACTCCTATCTAGACCCTACTTGTCAGGGGATGAGTTCTTAGACCATCCACTCTAGCCTTACTTAGTCTGTGTTGATGTTGGCACCCCTATCTAGCCACTATCCAGACTACTCCAGCCCTATTTGGCTCTCTCCTTGTCTTGGCATCATCATCTGACAGATCAGCTAGTCTTTGAACCCACTCTACTTGTCAGCAGGCCTTTATGCCATTGGCTGGCTTACTGCTAATTATTGCTTACTCATTAGTGCTTAGTATATACCAGCTCTATTAGTCAATATGTTGTAGTCATAGTGTATCCAATGTAGTATATAAATAGAACTAAGAGATGAACCCCAGTCCTAGCAATAGCATTGCTTCTGGGTCTACACACTAGCTTGACTGTAAGCTCCTCAGTGACAATCTTGCCCTTTGCCCTCACCCTTCTGCTCCACTCCTTGCTGGTGGCCTGTCCTCTTGCCTACCAGCTGCTTGCTGCTGTGCCCACTTGACACTTGCTCCCTCCTGGTAGTGGGCTTGAGTAGTCAAAGCTTTGGCTTGGCTTTCCACAATAGAGCATCTCTTTACACCACTGCCTTCTTTTTTTCTTCTTCTTCCTCTTTTCCTCCACTCAGACTCCAACAAAATAGAGCCAAGCCTGAATGATATTTACATTTTCTATTGCTAACAAAATTACCACAAGAAAGAAGAACTACAATGCTGGAAATCCTGTCTCCAGTGCTGCCACTACTGCTCCTGCCACTGCTGCCTCCTTATTGCCACCTCCAGTGCTACTACCATCACTGCCAAAGCCTTACCCTGCAAAGACAGGGGCTACTCCACATCTGTCACTGCCTCCAACTAAGTCTCTAACATTACAGCATTGTAATAATAGTGCACTGCTAGCAACCCCCTCATTTGCACCATCACTTGGACAACCTCAATTGAGAACTCTGAGGGCATTTGTGGTGCTTCTGAACTCATCCTAGAAAAAGTCAGCCACTTTGGAGTAAGCAAAGACACAGAGCTCACTTAGCATTTAGATCTGCATGCCCATCAGCTGCTCCAACAACCACTTCTCCTAGTGATGGATCCAAAATTAAGCTAAGCGCTGTCTGGGTAGGCTGCAACTTAACCTTTTGGGCAAGTAGTTTTGCAAGAGTCCTAAACAGGTCCCAAAAACTTGCTACAAAAATTTGAAGCCTGTAAGATATAAACAAACTATGAATTGTCAGTTGCCAGAAAATGTTGGCAACCATGAAATATTGGCAAGAAATAGGTGCTTAGCTACACAGAGCTACTGAATCCTAGCCATAGGTGCTAGGTGCAAAAGTCCATAAGCAATGCACCAAGACATTGGCAACATAAGGCTAGAGGTGCTCATATGGCACTATGCAAGCTAAAGGAAGAAGTGCTAAGGAACAAACACTAAGAGGTAGAGAGAAATGCTAAACAACTTAGAGGAGTAAACTTGCTTGGAGATCTGAACTCTGGTGAAGATTGTAGGCAGAAATGAGTAAGATTTCTTCTGTGTTCTAATACCAACAGAAAGTAAAGTATTTATACAAAATAAAGATAGTGAACTTGTCAAAGTTGCCAAGAGCATAGGCAATGGATAGAAGTAATATATGAGAAAAAGATAGGTAGAAAAGTGTGAATTATACCAAAATTGCAGAAATGAAAGAAGTCCAAAAATGGAAGCATCAGCAAGCTCTTGCTGACTATTAATTCATCAAGCTAGCTGTTGCAGAGAAATGTTATTAGAGGTATGTCATCAAGAGGAGGCTAAGCAAGGCATTGGCAAACTCTGAAACAATCAATGTTTCCAAGCTGTTCATCAAACAGCTCACATGGCATAAATGATATAGGCTGTCAATCCAATCAAGGCTTCTAGCCTTTCATCAAATGCTAGTTTTGATGTATCAAAGCTGGTAGAAGCTGTTAGCATGGGAGAGTGCCCACTATCTGGCAGAAGGGGCAAGTGACAAGGCAGGAGTATTGTGACTCAGCATGTGACCTTGGCATGTGAGAAGTAGATGTTGTCCATTGGCTGTTGGGGACAATGGGTGGCAAAGCAGGAGTGGCGCAGCAAGAGCAGGGGCATATGACTTGTTGGTGGGCTCTTAATTAGCATATTGCTGGCTAGTGAAAGTTGATAAGGAAGGACTCAAAAATATTACCAAGTCCCCAATGTGAGAACTGACCTGAATCTTTGGCCCTATCTGCATAGGAATTCTTAGAAGGCTCATCACCGGCATGCTCAGCCTCTCAGCCAGCCTCCAGACCTCCTTTTCTGCTGGCACCATGTACTCCTTCCCTCTCTTTGTGCTCTGCCTTAGCCACACCCAGAGCTTCATGACTTCATCCTGCAACACCATCCAATCTGCCTCTGCACCCACTTGCTTGCCAACATGTCTGACACCATTCACAGCCCATCTTAAACCATCTACTCTACTTCCAACTTGCAACATGCCTTGGCCAACTCCCAAAGCAGCTCTGAGCTGCTATTCCTTGACAACACCTTCTGCAACTCCTGCACCTCCATTCTCACTTCAGCCTCTGCCTTCCCTAGCCCCTCCATCTGCCAAGCAGCACCTGCACTACTGGACAGCACCACCACCAGCTGCACTGACATTGGTGAAAAGATGTGAGAACCAGGTAGGCCACATCCTAACAGGCCCCAGTCCTGCTTCTTCATGGGAGGGCCAACAAAAAGGACACAGGCAACACCCTCTGCTTCCTCTTGGCCCCACCCAAATGCCCAGCAGATTCCCCCAGTGCTGCTGCTCCTGTCCTCACCCCAGGCCTTGCTGACAGACCTGCCTCTGCTGCTGCCACCCACACCTGTGTTGCTGCCTCCTCCACTGCAATGAAGCAATGCTTGTGCCTTGTATAACATGCATTGTACACCAAGAAATTCTGCTGCAACTCCTTAATGGGTGGGCACTTTAAAATTGCAAACTTCCCCCCAGTGCTTGCACAACTGATACAAGCAAAATAGTTAGCCACCTCAAGAAACAAATTACAAAAACACCTACAGGACCCTCTGCCCTACACTACTACAGCATTAGGGGGCCCTGATAATGCCCCAGGGCTGCTTCAAACTGCTCCATAGTCACTGCTGCCTGCCAGACTTGCTCTGCATTGGAGACAGCCCAGACCTGCCCAGGATCCAAGGAGGGCCTGCTAAGACACAAAGATGATGCCTGGTTTTCAATGTGCCTTTTTTTGGTGGAAATTTACAAATTGAAAATGGCATGACACATTTCTTTTACACTATTTCCAACAGACACATCTTCAAATGCCAGCAGTGTTGATGACTGCTGCCTTCCAGTCAGCATAAGAGGTGATGCCAGGCAAGCCGCTGGCCATTGGTGATGGCAGGTGTGAAGGTAAATTCTGGCAGACCCTTGGGATACATAGAAGATGGTATATTCTTTTATTTTGGTGTGGTTAGTAGTTTGTGCACAGGGTCAACATAAGGGGAGCAGGGCAAGGAGCAGGGGGGCAAGAGTGATGCAACAGACAAGGTTTCTGAGGAAGAGACCAATAATGTAGTGTAATTTCAGCCTGTTTTTCTCAGATGAATCAAATACTTTTGTTGCATTTCCATGCATTTTATGAAGTAGCATTATGTTTCCAAAATGATTGTCTATACTTAGTTTATGATATTTTTTAAAATCGGGGGTAAATTGTCAAAAAGGGTCATAATACCCCGACTTGTGCCTGGGGCTCAAAGTTCCCAGGGAGTGGATTCCTTAGGCGTATGAGCAACTAGCTAGATTGTCTTCAGGTACTCGTATTTATACATTTTGAAACCCTTTTTGAGTCCTCTTTCTTAAGCTTACTCAAATTGAATCAATAAAACTATTGTATTACCACTTAAAAGTGTGTACGTGTGTAATCAAGCCAACGCAATTTAGTGAATCAAAAAGTTTGAAAATAAAGATTCACTTGATTCAGTTCAAGTCGACTTTTCAACGTGTGAGCAGTTCCAGTGGATGAAATTGCCCAATGCACGACTGGCTGGCAAGCCACACCAGCTTCATGTGGTCACAAAGCCATGGGTATCATCAGAGTGGACTTCATGGGATCATTCCCAGTCACTCAAGACCAAAAATGAGAACAAACTTGGAAAGACCTTACGGCGTGCTGCCAATTGTTGCCTTCAAGTACGATGCTCCGGCTTTCTATAGAAGGCTCCCTAACACGAATGGCGATAGATCTATCTTGAAGCGATGCTTCGAACTTCTCGAATCAGAATGGTCAAATGTGCTTCAGCCGAGGAACGCGAGGACTCGATGAAAATAATGCAGCTATCCCCGTTGGCAGGGAGTCATGCGCTCGTTTATCGACGTTGGCTCCACCTCATGTGAAAATTCACATCAGTAGGAAGAAAACCATGTTTGGGCGTTTTGAACTATACGTATAAAACCGCAGCTCACTGACGATGGTGTATTCTAGTCCTCGAGACAATGACTTCATATTCTCAAGAAACATCAAATTTGAAATCTGTTGCGTCTTTTTCCTGCGCCGGCTTTCCTACCAGATATTATGACTACAGTAAACTCGAACCATGGGTGGGTCACAAACCCTCAGCTAAAACCCTATATTACATTTCCTCACTAGATCAAACTGACACGCATCAACTACTTTGCTGGATCAATGGTTGTATTTTGGCCTTACGGTAAGCAAGAGTGCTTCCGACCAATGTATATTTGAATGTATTCTTCACAGCATGGGCTTTGACTATGTCTGCACGCAAAATTTCTTTACCCTTTGTCAATTTCTGCTCCCTGTCTGTAATCGGTTTCTTCGGGGCATTTTTATCACATAGGTGAGTCCTAAGCATTGATCTACAGCCTGGTTTCCTGACTTCTTGACATCCAGTCCTGGTTTCTTTAGTGCTGTTAAGCCTTGCCTCACCCGTTTACAGGTGCTGGCTGTATATGGAATGATATCCTCGATCGAGACTTTGACGTGCAAGTAGGTACGTGACCTGGAATCAGTTGTACACAGAAATACAGCCCGTTCCTTCAGAGCGTACGAAACATCGCCCTATTGCTTCAGGAGTAATCTCAGTGACCGGAGCTTTGCTATTCCTCTGCGCGCACATGCTCATTCTCATTGCTATAATCTGGGATGTTAACCGCTTGGCGTAGGTGGCATAAGAGAGCACTTTCAATGTGATTCATTTTGCATAACTTAGATGGAATGTTGGGCTATTGGCACTATTTCCTCTCATGGGCATGTATCCTTTCATGAAACGAGTCACATACTGGCCGCAGGCATGGTTAGGTTCGTTGATATTGTTGTTCCAACCCTTCTGGATTTCTGGAAGTCCTCAGGAATTGCAATCAATATTGGTGTCTCCATGGCTTGGGCAATCACTACCACCTCTATTCCATCAAGTTCAACTATATTGAGTTTCGGATGCTTTTTGTATTTACATTCTCTCTAGTCTTTACACCACCTGCTGATGAAAAAATTTTACTCCTATTGCAGCTGGACACTGTGGTATGGTAAGCTGAAGCTGCTTTGACATATACTTCTCAAGTTTGCCTTACATCTATAGATACAATATATGCATGTCAGGATAGGAAAGATGATGTAAATGCTGGTGTCAAGTCAACTGCACTCCTTTTTGGATCTTACATCAAGCAAATCCTTGCTCTATTTGGAATAATCTTCATTTCCAGTTTCACCTTTGCTGGACTCCTTAATAGCCAGTCTTCACCCTTCTTCTTGGTATCAATTTTGGGTGGATCTATGCATCTAGTGTTGCAACTGTACTTGGTTGATATTGATTCTCCTAAAAGTTGTTGGCAAACTGTCAGTATGTATCTCTATTCTAGTATAATTTGAGCTGATTTCTGTACAGTTTGAAGCAAATGCATTTTATTTAGGTCTTATTGTAGAAGCTGGCCTAATCATGGACTATATGTTCCAGGGATGAGTGGAAGGAGATTTTGTGATAAGGATTTTTCAGGATCTCCAATGAATGGTTTTTCACAAATACTCCTGTAGTCCCAAGAAATAGTACCTTTTATCTCTTGTTTGTAAACAATTTTTCCTACTCCTGCTCTCTTGCTATCACTATTATTGAATATTGTAATGCTTAAAGTTTACTATGACATGTGTGGTCATTCCTCCTTGGAACTCTTACTAAGTGCAAGGTTGTAACTTCAGTTAGGATATATTGTATATATTGTGTGTTTGTATGGCATTAACCATGCTTCTAGTTCAGTATACATGTGATGAATACACAATTCATGTGAACATTTTCTTGGCCTTATAATACTTGCTCTATTCTAAGTCAAGGCATGATTGTACAACCCATGACAGTCTCAAGAAGACTTCTGCAAAATAGTTGATTTGACAGCAGTTCATGGCAGTTTTCATTGCTTAGATTGCAGTATACAATTTTTCTACATATTGAGGTGTTGGGAATTGTTAGGATTCCTCCAAGCCATCTAAGGCTCTTGTCAAAGTAGCTTCAGAGAATCCTCCTACAAAATGCCTCAGAACCAGTTCTGCAATTTTTCCAATTTTTTGATTTTGTTACACTTGTTGTTATTTGGATTATCTTGAGTTTGTTGTATTTTATTCTATGTTTTATTTTTGTTTTATTTTTTTTTGTTGTTTGTGGTTTAAGTTAGGGTCAGACTCTGACACACTCAAAGGATGTAGACCAAGTTGGAGAATGCAGTTAAATGAGGCAATGTTTAGCCAAAGTAAGTTTATGCTTCAGTGGTGAGTACTTCACCACTAAAGGAGGAATCTACTCTGGGCAAGTATTGTCCATTATAACAGCACTCTCCAGCCTGTGCTACATCCTGGATGCATGTCTTGTGCCACAGGTTGCCCCCAGCTTTGATATCAAATACATTGGCTCTTATTCAATTGGGTGTGAGGGCCTTTTCTATGGTTTTGACAAAAATATTTGAATAAAATATTGAAATCAATTGGATTATTTTTACTGTGTTTTTACATTGTTTCACAAAATAACACTGTTTCCTGCACCCAGTATAAGTATTATCTAGGTACTATTTGTGGTAAGTATTTTGTATCACTGGATGCAGGGAACAGTGTTCTTTTGTAAAACAAGGTAAAAATACATTGAAAATAATCCAATTGATTTTATTTGAATATTTTTGTCAAAAAAAATAGGAAAAATATTGCAACCACTTGTTAGTGGCAGTTCTATCACTGAGTGCAGGGAACAATGTTCTTTTGCAAAACAATGTAAAAATACAGCAAAAATAGGGCAATTAATTTCAAGATTTTATTTGTTAAAACCATTGTAACCAACTTGTCAGTAGCAGTCACAGATGAGTAACTCTTTGACAGTGCTACTTTCCACAGACTGTGACTGCCATAACAAGTGGTTACAATTTTTTCTATGATTTTGACAAAAATATTGAAATAAAACCTTGAAATCAATTGGATTATTTTCAATGTGTTTTTACATTGTTTTACAAAAGAACATTGTTCCCTGCACCCAGTGTATGACCTCATGAACAGACCGATCAACTAACTGGCCACATGGATGTAGCGGGTGCAATCAGCATCGCAGTTCTGATAGATTTCTGATCTGTTCTAGAGTTCTTCTATTCAGGTGATTGATTATTGCTAAAATTGAGGACTCTATCCCCATTGAAGTCAAAAATAAGTCAAGCTCTCCCAGAAGCTTGCCCGGGTGCCGATTGGATGCGAAAAGTCATTTGCTTCCATATATTACGAACTGCGTGCCGCGTTGTTTCTGCACCAGAAATGTCAGACCTTGTACAAACTTCGGTCTTGATAGCGTCAGTTGTTATTGCCACGCTCTTGCTTCGCAGGCGGACAGTCAATTTGCCCTATCCTCCGGGTCCAAAGGGGTATCCTATTATTGGCAATTTACTAGACATACCAACCACCTTCCAGTGGAAGACTTACACTCGTTGGGGAGAGAGATATGGTATATCCAGAGAGATTTCTCGTTCAAGGCAGTGGGTATATCTAATATCTTCTTTCCTCAGGAGATATAGTACACATCAACGTATTGGGCGTTCATTTAGTTATAATCAATTCAAAGAAGATTGCGAACGATCTGGTGGAGAAGAGGTCGTCGAATTACAATGACCGACCTGAGATTACAGTCATGACTATGTATGTGAACACCGGTTGTCCTTTAAATATTGCAACTTTTGTGTGAATAGGAACGGATGGGAAGTCAACATGGGCCTCAAACATTATGGCAACGAGTGGCGCCGAGATCGCCGCGTACTTCACCAAAGGTTCCGACGCGAGGCGGCAGCCGAATTGCACCCTCTTGAGCTTGCGAAGTCCAGGGCACTTCTGCAGAATATGCTTCGCGATCCAGAGAATTTTGAAGGTCACTTCAAATTGTCGGTTACCTGTTCTTTGAGCAGGTAATATCTTTGTTAACCCTTTCCCTAGCTATCCTTCCGCCATCATTTTTCACCTTCTTTATGGCCACGAAGTGCAGTCTATGGAAGATCCTCTCGTTAACTTGACATTCGAAACGATATATCTGTTCTCCGGCTCTGTTTTCCCAGGGACAAACATAATTAACGTCTTTCCACCTCGTACGTCGCGCAACACCTTGAATCAAGTGGTACTCATCCTTTGCAGTACGGCATCTTCCCAAATGGACACCAGTTTTGAAGGAAGTCCACGATCTCTGTGCTAAAAACGCGGTCATGCTTGGTCTAATGCAGAGCATACCATTTGATTCCGTAAAAAAACATATGGTAAATTCGTAATCTCGTGCATGTTGAGCTCCATAATCCTGCCTAATATAGGAACAAGGCACCGCTGTCCAATCGTGGGTATCTGAACTGCTTGAGAGAAATGCCATCGAGGGAGAAGAAGTTGTTCCGGAAGCAGTAATCAAAGCCTTAGGCGCGAGCACGTTTGCTGGTAAGTTTTTGAAGTAGGTTTACTCTTATAAGCATCTGAAGGCAATCTCAGCTGCAATGGAGACGGCAAGATCCTGCAACTCTTATCTCTATTTCCCTTCTCACCAATATGTCCAGATGTTGGCATATATGATGACCTACGTGTTGGCTATGGTCCATTTCCCAGGAGTTCAGCAACGCGCTCAGGCTGAAATCGACAAAATCATTGGCAATCATCGGCTCCCCACGTTCGAGGACCGGGCGTTTCTTCCATATTGTGAATGTTTATTCCGAGAACTCTTTAGATGGCATGGCCCGGCACCACTTGGTAAACGTTTTGATTTCTGGTCTAACACTCACCAACTTTTGACAGGTATCCCACATTCCACAATGGATGATGATGTTTATAATGGCTACTTTATTCCAAAAGGTTTGTGTAAATTTTGGGTATCATTGCATTAATTGCATGATAATTGTGTTGTTGGTTTTCCAAGGCTCCATCATCATCATGAATCAGTGGTATTGTTGGTTTAATTTTTCAACCTTCTTTGATTACATCTTGTTAGGGCGATGTGGCGAGATAAACGGGTGTATGATCGGCCAAATGACTTTTGTCCGGAAAGATTCCTTAATGCTGATGGTACTGTTAATGACAACTTCCCCCCAACCTTTGGATTTGGAAGACGGTGTGCCTCTTCTTAGTCCAATACCTCAAGTGACTCAAATGATTCAGTGCATGTGTTGGAAAAACATTGGCTGATGCAAGCATATGGATTGCTTTAGTTTCTATGCTTTCAGTCTTCTCTATCACTAAAGCAAAAGATGCTCAAGGAAATTTCATTGAAGTTGATGAGAATTATGGAGACGGAATTGTCAGGTAAGTGATTTATATTGCCGTATAACAACAAGTGATGATACAGCTACTTTTTCAGTCACCCTTTGCCTTTTAAATGCTCAATTCTGCCGCGATCTGAAGGAGCCCAGCAGTTGATTTTCATGAATCCACCCATGGAGTTAGATAGTAATCCCATTTTTTATGAATGATTTTATTTGCCTTTGTCTATTTACTATAACAAGACATCATTGCTATTCTAGTAAGAAAGGAAAATTTGCCAGTGTTAATAAAAACAGGTGTTATCATCTGACTATTCATCAGTTTGCTAATATGCTTACAATGATGCTTTTTGTTAGATAGTCAATAGACACTCCCAGCCAAATCTCTATATAAAAGTTCAATATTATCCATTCTTTTGACCAGAAAAAAGCAGGAACAAAATTAATATACTGCCAAATTTGTGATTTGGAAGAAAATTTTGATTTATATGCTAGAAATTACTGTACTTTGGAAATCATCAATCAATCTTGTGAATGTGTGATGAGAGTCTACTACAGTATAGCAGAACATTACAAATGTGGTGCACAGAACAGGGCCATAGAATGTCAACAATGTGCTGTACTATACATGCTCAGCAGATTTATAGTTGCTGTTGTCTATCCATTGATTTCTGAGCAGCAGATGACAGATTTAAAAGTGGATTTATGGATTTTTTCAGCCTGTTGGTGACAGAAACTGTCTCACAGTGCAATGGAAACTTGTGACAGATTTTTTGTGGATTTTCATTGTTTCTACTTTCTGTCTATAGATTTTCAAGTGGTGTATGATGGATTTATAAACAAATTTGTGATGGATGACAGATTTTTCAGCCTGCTCATGACAACAACTATCTGACAAGTTTTAAACATACAATAGAACTTGTGATGAATTGCAAAATTGACATGTTTCTCAATTTCAGCATGATTTTGAGGTTTCCATTGTTAAAGCTGACCATCTTACAAAGAAGACCATCCTTGGTTCATCTAGTGATATTTGTCTTCTTTCTCATCTACTGGGCCTGCTAAAATGCAAAGCTAAGTCATTTTGTGTCCTTCTTTCATCATTCATTGGCCTTAAACACCTGTTCAGGTACATTGACATGATGGATAGATTTAAAATGCAGCAGCACCAAATTCAAACATAAAAAAAAAAACGGTTTCTTTGTAAGAAATGACACAATTGCTTCTCATCACTTATAAAATTTCTAAACAACATATTTGAGTCCAAAAACATATTAAAGACTGTACAAAGTAGAAGAAGAAAGTCACAAAATATTCATAAAATAGCTCTATTTCACATATGTGGTCAAGCTATCTGAGTGATGACAGATTTAATTCTACCTATCATCAAAGGATCTGCTTGTACCATTTTCTTCTTTGACTTCCAAGCTTTCTAATCCATTTTTGCTGTCCAGAAACAGATAGCACAGAGCATCAATAATAAAAATTCACTCAAAATGTAAAAAATTTATCAGGGAATTTTTTATTGCTTCATTTATCTACAGAGTCAGAAGTCCTATAATTTGCTGTTTATCAATCAATAGAATCAAGAACCGGAAGAATGCAAATCCGTTCAAACAGAAAACAATCCATCAAAGGATTCTGATGCCTTGCACAACAGTTTTCATCATCCACAGGCTAAAGAATCTACTATCTGTCACAAATCTGCTCCTAAATCCATCTTCTGCTGCTCAGAAATGAATGAATAGAAAGCAGGAACAATCAAAATCTGCTCAAATTTTCAATTGCCTTGTACAACAGTTTCTACCATCTGCAGGGTAAAAGAATCCATTATTTGTCACAAATCCACTCTTGAATGTGTTATCCACTGCACAGAAGTCAATGGATAGACAGCAGCAACTATACAGATTCACTGAACACATGGTACAGTACATTATAATGTTCTGCTACAGTGTAGCAGACTCTGCTGTATACATATTCCACATCCACAAAGCATACTTCACTATAATATATGTTAGTCAATATTATCAGTCAGTGTAGAAATGACTGTATTGGTGTCCAAGTACCTGTTGGTCAATATTTTAACCTTGTTGGCATGTCTGGCAAGAAATTAGCACTAACAGATTGTCTGCCCACACTCCAGATGATCAACAACCAATGGACATGCCCAGACAATGTCTGGTGCATGTGTGAGGGTTCTGACCCCATCATCTCTTGCTATGTTGATCCATAACTCTGTCCCCCACTTGCTGGCCACCTTCCTGTCATTAAAGTCATGGAACTACTGGTGCACTGCACTAGCTACCCATCCTTCAAGGAAACTGGGAAGCATTCAATGATGCTCTCAAGGAAAAGCTGAGCCCCTACTCACCTTCTGTTATATTGCAACAGAGGAGGAATTTTATGACAGGGTAAAAAGACTATTCCAGCTGATGACTGAGCAAATCTATGAGGCCAAGAGGCAACATTGGACTACATGGCTCAAGAACAATAATGCCAGACAGATATATATGGCTAACAACAATGTTGTCAGGAAACTCTCAGACTTCTCCAGCAACAGGATCCCAGAGTTGAAGAGCATGGTTGATGATGAGACCACATGGGTTGCTACAGGGACAAGGCCCAAGCCCTAGTTGAGTCCTTTTCTCCACCACTGCCACTGTATATCTTGCTGCCACACACATCATACCCACAACCACTGCCAGACATATGCTTGTTCAACAGCAGGTGTATTTAGGCTGCAATATTGTGCCTGCAACTGTACATGGCCTCTGGCCCCAATAGGATCCCCAATGTGATCCTGAAACATTGCAAGGATGTGCTTATGGAACACCTGTTCCACCTCTTCAGAGTGGAGCTCAATGTGTATCCCCTCACAGAGCATGCTCCATCATCATGTGAAACAACTTTCTAACACAGTGGCAGTTTCTACCATCACATATGCAACAGACTTTTGGTTTACCAAGGTCTATAACTCCCCTTGTGGAGCAAAGATACTAGGCTCATTATCTGCTACCAAGAATCTGACACCCTCTCAGCAGCTAGCTACCAAGATAGCAACTGGTGCAATGAGGACAACAGTCAGAGATGTACATGCCCACCTGTTGCCAGTTGGACTGTTCTTTAGCAAAGTGCTATTTCATGCCACAGTATGCCTTTCATCCCTATCTACTGCCCATCCCCTCTGTGCCATTGTCTGCAGAGCAGCACACCATTGGCCCCCTCTTCACCACTTGTTTCACCTGTCTGGAGTAGACTTAACAACCATTAAAGCTGTCAATCCAGTATGGTACCAACCCAATTATTCTTGCATCACATCATGGACAACAAGGACTCAGCCCTTGTTGTGGCCAAGGAAATCTTCAACAATGCACACATGGTGGTCTATTGTGACAGATCAGGCTTTGGAGGTGGGATTGGAGTTTCAGCTGTCTTATATATTGACCAGGTAGAGAATGCCCACCTCCACTATAATATAGGCCCTGATATGCAGCATAACAGTATACAAGGTAAAAGTGGTAGGTTTCACTCTAGCACTGTACCTCCTTGAAGGCCTGGAACACAACCTCCCTGCCAAAGCCATAGTTAGAAGCAGCATCCAAGCAGCGCTCAAAGCGCTGCTCAATCAGCGACCCACCCTGGACACTACCTGCTGGACAGAATCCACACGGTAGCCAAGCTCTTGCACACAAAACAAGATCAAATTGTCAGAGTGAACGAACAACAAATGGCTACAAGACACCACACAAAAGGTGTCATTGACCTGCAATTCCACTGGACCCCCCTCCAGACATGTCAACTTTGGACCCAACAAATACACAGATGAGCTTGCTAAGCAGGCAGTGAGAGGAAGAACAAGTCCATCCAAATCTCGGCAAAGCCCCCCTCCCCACCAGAATCACAGCAGCCAAACAAACCATGCTGGTAACCCTCAAAGCTGCCTGGAAACAACAATTTAAACTGTCTCCCTGGTGCCCCCACATCCATGCCATAGACCGATCCCTCCCCTTCAAGTGCTATACACACCTCACAAAACCTCTGGATAAGGCGCCACTGGGCACTTGTAGTGCAGCTCAGAACCGGTCACATCGCGCTTAACGGACATCTGTTCCACATCCGCAAGTATGAGACCTCGGTCTGCCCAGACTGCTGCAGCCTCGCCTTTGAGGTCCATGCATCATCTACTCCTGGTCTGCCCTCACTATCAGCAAGAGAGGGACTGTCACCTGCGTGCCAAACTCCGTTGCAAAGCTGAGTCCTTATCGTATATCTTTAACACTCCCAGGACCTTTTTAGGTTCACACACGCAACAAATCAACTCACCTGCACTGATGCCGCAAGACCAATGTCCCCGTCACAAGTGCTATCACTATGAGGAGAAATCAGATACTTATTCACTATCAAACTACCTTAACCCACCTACTAATGTCGGCACCGGTCCTACCCTCCCTTAGCCTTCTGCCTTATCACCCTCCTTTATGGGTTGCGTCCGTGACTGCATTGCTCAACTCCACACTGCTCACCCGGTGAGTGGTACTCGTTGCCGCCCCATCCGTCCCTGCACTCCACTGGCAACCTCAGGGCAGTAATAGGGGGGGAGGTCTAAAATGGCCAGGTAATGCCGGCCTGCTCATTCTCCGCGTAGGCGGAAGGGCGCTAGCATTCCTTGCCCCTTGTAGAAATACCTAACCTCCGTAGAACCGTATCATGGCACTGTTTGCCCGACATGTCAATAATGATTAAATATATATATCAATGCTGATGGTGTACTGACAGGGTTTTATATACAAAAGTGACAGGGTCTGGTGACAACGAAGGAGATTGTCTGCTATTCGCATCGCGCAGCGCAGGAAGGGGGAACCTGTGCCGGTTTTTGCTCCGGACTCGGGGTTGCAGGATCACTGCGTCGTCGAGGTATTGGGTGGCAGTACTTAGTCCGCTTCCGAGGATATTATGGCCACAAACACGACAGTTGGAAACCGGGTCGGGAATTCAAGAACAACGAAGCTCTCGACGTTTGGTTGGCAGGCGGTATGTCCTTGTGTTTGTTCCCTTTTGTCATATGCCTGCCACCGGTAGCTTTTCCCACTGGGCTTTTTATGCACCCGGGTGAGCAGATTTTTTATGGCCACTAACATGATTTCTTACGAGTCAAAGAAATTTTTTTTGGATGGGGGAGGGTGTAATTACGACAGTCACTATTTGCTAATGTTAGGTTACGCCTTAGAGAAGGAGCGGATTGCTTCCGCGCGGCCGCTCAAGACTTACTTCTTACTTATATTTATTTTACCTCCGTATAAGCGTACTATAGGCTCGCCCAAATTTGGCGAGGTCCTGTTTCTTGAGGACAAACAATCTTGCTTATAATTCCTTGTTATTCAAAATATTCAAACCATAGCACAAAGATCAATGAAAATGGAATTATGCATTAATAGACAAGTAATCAGACATTTTTCTCCGATTGAAGCAAGGATATGGTGAGGAAGAATCATTAGCAATAACTGTAGATTGACTTAGACACAAGCACTTTTTAAAATACCTACTGTATTTTTCCATTTGGGGGGACATTCCCAAAGAGCAAGGAGGAGAACCGAGATCTGAATGTGTTCTAGAAACTGTCATTCTCACCATATTTAGCTCATCATAAAGTAACAATTCTACCTCTCACGGTCTTGTGTTATTTGTCCCGTCGAATGCGGGCTGTGGGTATACCCCTCGGCCCGATCTCGTGACATCGTTTATTTAGTCCGGACTGAGAGCCAGATAAGTGACTAACCATGATCACTCCCATAAACGCCCTCGCAAACCTCATCTCAACCAACGTCGCAGCCCTTGAGGCTGCATACGCAGATAAAGGTGCCTCACTTCCTTCCCTGGATGACCCTTTCAGGCGTACCCCCTTGGACTCCGACCCTAGCTTAGCACCAACCAAGGCGCTGATTGTAGCGGCAGCAGCGCAAATCCTCGCCACCGTGCGCTCTCCGATCGAAGTGTTGCAAGAATACTCTCCAGGCATGTATTTCACGGCAACCCTTGGATTCGTTGTCGACACCAATATCCCCGAAATATTAAGCGAGGGAGGCCCAGAGGTTTGTTGCTCAACTATTCCATGCTGCCCTTCAGGTCGACCCAGATTAGGGCGTACATGTGAAGGATATCTCGGCTCAGAATGGGGTCGACCAGTCGTACATTGGTAAGGCTAGCCAAAGTCAAACGGACCCTTCTCATGTTTCCTTACAGCTCGAATCATGCGGTTCCTAGCGACCCGTCACATATTCCGTGAAGTACAACCCGATTTCTTCGCCAATAACAGAATATCTTCATTGCTATCAAAGAACAAGAGTGTCGCAGATATCACGGCCGAGTAAGTATCTGCTTTCCCATGCCTGGCATGAGCTGATTTTTCTGTAGGCCAATCGCTAGATTTGATCTCGCGCCCATGGCAGGGTTCATCTCCTCGGTGTATGTACTTGACAGAAGTTCTCTGATCAGATTCTTAAGAAAGTTCTCATCAGAGCTGATGAGGCACTGAAAAGCAGTGTTCACCTTTCTGAATTCGTTCAAAGCCCAATGAAAGCACCAGCAGCATTCAATCTTGGGCTCAGGACTGAAAAAAAAATGTGGCAGTGGTATGAGGAGCCGGGAAATGAATGGCGTTCTAGACGATTCAGCGTCGCCATGGCAGGTGGAGCTGATCGTTTTCCCAAAGAGATATTTGTGGATGGTGTGTCCCTAGCTAGCTTCTCCTCATGTTCTAGCTTAGATGCATGATTCTAGGAATTGGTCTCAGATACCTCAATGACGGTGACGTCGTTGTCGATGTTGGTGGAAGCATTGGATCCTGCACTCTGCATTTGTACAAAGCTTTCCCTAACATTAATTATGTCGTTCAGGATTTGGAAAAGCAAATCATGGCAGCTGCAGATGTGTGTATATTGCTTAATGCCTTTTGGCTCCTCATTTCAAGTATCACCTAGTTTTGGCAGGAGAATGCACCAGAAGCTATATCCAGTGGACGGGTGATTCTCCAAGGTAAGAATCATTTTCTGGAGATATCATTAATTTATCAATTTTTGGACAGCTCATAACTTTTTCACACCGCAACCCATAAAAGCTGCTTCTGTCTACTTCTTACGTGTGGTTATCCATGATTGGCCTGATCACGATGCTAAGAATATCCTCAAGCACTTGCGTGAAGCTGCAAATCACAATTCAAGACTGGTCATTTTTGATAGTCTTGCTTTCCATGTTTGTGAAGATGTCATGACTGAACCAGTGGCAAAGACACTTGTTCCATATCCACTTCTTGCAAATCTTGGCATTGGTAGATCTGGCTTTGAGACACAGTTGGATATTCAGGTTTGTACCTTGTTATTGAAAAGTTCAATCTGATTTATAGTCTTCATTCAAAGATGATGAATCTTTTCAATGGAAAAGAGCGTACTGAGAAAGAATTTGAAACACTCGGTTTTTCAGCAGGATGGAAACTGGAAAGTATTGTTAAAGGCCCATTGGTCACCTTCACCTTCTCTGCAGTGTAAGTAATACTTATTCTGTTGAATGGTAATTTGTAAGTTTATAAAGTCAATTTTGAATTCTTCCTCAATTGCTATCTGAACTGTTACAATGATATCAAAAAATTATTGTGCATTATGTGGTACACTCATGATTTGAATGGGCATGGCATATTCTGTAGTTGTAGTCTATTGAGATGTTCCACTTGCTGAATGCCAGTGTTTCAGGATTATCTGGAAGTAGAATAGCTTATAGAGCAGGATACTTCAAAGTAAAGATCTCTGGTCAGGTACACTTGGTTCATAATTGACATGGACCTCAGCTACAATATCTACAACAAGGAACTCCTTGCTATGGTTGCACACATATTTCAAAAGAGCAAAAAATTGCATTCAACTTTTTTTAAACCACAGCAATGATGAGCTAGTGTTTTACAGGGTGATGAATAGAGTATTCAAGTAAAAGATCAACTCTATAAAACAGAATTGGTTCATTGGAGCCATTGAAGATCACAAGGAACACTGAGCCACATGATTCAGAATTGCTACTGCAACAAAAAACTGTAAAGTTGAGATATGTTTTCCAGGATCTAAACACAGGATGCCTCAGTTATTGAGCCTGTATCACACCATACACAGTAGCAGCCAAAACCTTTACAATGTTTGGTATATACTTTGGAAAAGGCCACTTAATATTACTCAACATCAAATTAAGTAAATTAGCTAAAATCTTTAAAATAATATATATCATCTAGCATATTGACTCCAATTCAACACTAATTGTAAGTTATCTTTTTTTTTCACTTTGGTGGCTTTTTTACACACCCACATCAAGCTTTCCATATCATATTAAGTTGCTTCTGACACCTTCATTTTTCATTATTTGGCTCAGTTTTTTTCTCTATTGTAGCACATTGTAGCTGGCCTCTGAGCAATAGCTTTTTTTATGTGATTTTTTGTTGCTCAAAAAATTTCATAACTTATAAAGTTGCAGATTGTATTTTGGCCTATGGACCTGCATTCTGTAAATGTGGTCCAGTAATTCTTCTATCCTACTTTTGGGGCATAGTGCTTGGTGTTTGTACTCTTGTATATTTTTCCAGCATTTTCCAACTTTGTATGCACTATGTATTGCTTTCTATAAAAGGTTTCTCATTTCTCTTGTCAAGCACTTGCTCTTAAGTGATGTTTATATGCTTTCATCTGATGGCAGTCTCCCTGATCTGTCTTTTGCAGCCCATCTTGTCATGTTGAGATGTGTTTTTGTGCCTTTTCTATCTGGGCATAGGTGGGATTACGGTATGCCCTATAGTCAAGAGGAATTCTTTACCAGCATTATAACAGTTTTACCTGCATTATTTGTCTGGGCTATGTTTTCAGAGAGTCTTATATTTTTGTTTTGTGGGTTGTTGTGCCTGAACCAAATGCCTGCTCCTGCTGCAGACATTCCTTCCTGCATGACCTATCAGTATATATTGTGGCTATTGTTAGGTTGTCTTCACCCTGCACAGAATAGTCTACATGATTCTTATTCCATAGTTTCTCAGATGCAAAGACCCTAAAACCCTTTCCCAATGAGCCTTTTGTCATGATATCTAGACTGAAGAGGATTCTTTCTTTGCTCCTGAGCAAGTTGTCTTTCTTAGGGCTTGATTCGTGTCTCCCCTCTGACAGGTTTGGACTTGAGATTTGAATTCCTGCTGATGTCCATTTCCCACTTCATAGTCTATGATCCTACGTACTTCAGTACTATGTTTGAGTTGCTAATTACCCATTGTTTATCTACCAGTATTTCTTTTTCTATTGTGATCAAGTCATTGATCATGTGCTGTGTTTCTACTATGCAATATACCATCAACCATTTTCTGTCCTCACAGAGTTCATAGTTTGAATTTCTAGGATTTGGTACTTGCAAATTCAGTAAGTGCATGGCTTTTAATGCAAAAGAATCACTGACTAATTTGTTTGACCAAGAATTCTCCAATCCTATATCCTTGTCAGAGATCATAAATAGACTTCCTAATTTCTTTTAAATGGGGGGAAATTCATTGCAGCCTTTCCAGTAGCATTTTCACCAAGGTCAACTAGGTGGGGCCTTTTGAATCAGCATCTCTTGAAACATTACAGATGCAACCTGTATTTGCACTGCTGGGGATTGTACTTCTGTTTTTTCTGACTCCATCATTTCCTCTGTCTCATATAAATCAAAAGTAATGTTATTGCTATACTCTAGTTGGAAGTTTTCTGGGTTTGAAGTTGAAAAAAGTTTTGTGGTTGGTGTTTGAGCTTCCTTTCTATTAGTGCTTATTTCTACCAGTGCTATTGTCATTACTAGCTGACTAATTGCCTTCAAAGGAGTTCTTGTTACTGGAATTATCTTTCTGAGTTCAAGTCCCCAAACTCCATTTCTTAAGCAATTTTATACATCACAGCTGCATCTACAATTTTTCTCCATTTGAATCTTTTATAATTGTATTTATTTTCAAATAATTTCTGCTGATGCAGGGCTGAAGTCCATTTCACAGCTTTGAAAGCTTTTGAAGCTTTTTCACATAATCAACAATCTGCTCCACATTCTTAAGTTCAGCTGCATAAGGGTAAATTTCCTTGTTTAAATTGTTCAACTTCCGCTATTCTTTGATTTGGTAGTTTAGTGAGAGGCAGTGATTAAAGAGACTTTTTATAAATTTATGCTCCTTTATTGCAAACTTGCTTCAATAGAATTTATAGGCTTCTCCAATGAGGAAGTATCTCTTAGACTCAATCTTCACTAGGAATTTCTTCCTTTTCACAGTAAGCAGTGCTTTGCAAAACAAATTTGGAGTACTTCTGAAAATCAGGTTTTCCATCATATGTCCTTTGAGTTCCCTTTAGCTTCTTGCCTTTCTCCAGCCTTCTAAATGCATGCCTAAGAAATGTGTTACCATCCACTTGTTTGCTAGTTTGAACAGGCCTTCTTTCAGATGCATCTATATCTCTCTTCAGGGTTTTATTTGTGACTCTATTTGTCATTCCTTCAATCGAGGTCAACCAATTTTCAAAGTCCTTCTGCCTCACTGTCAGGGGACCAGTTTTTGAACTGTGTCCAACACTATTCCAAGCTTAGTCTAATGATGCACCTACTCCTAGCACTTCTGAATGACTGCTTGGCCTGCCCTATCTCCTTCTATCTTCTGTCAGCCTTGATGAGTCATATGCATGGACCTTACTCAGCATTGATTATTATCAGTCATACTCCATTACATACCAGGACCTGATTAGTTAAACAGTATTAATAATAGCACAGCCACCAATATAGTATATAAAGGCAGTCTATGGGATAGAATTCCCAGGCTGAACAATAGCAGTATTCTCCTGGCCTATTCATTGAATCAACTGTAAGCTTCTTTTAGTAATGTCCATCTCTCCACTTGTCTTTTTTGTCCTTTGCCCAACTCTTGCTCCACTTCTGTGCTTGCTTGATTCTTGCTTGTTGCTTGCATCACTGGCTCTGTGGAAGGAGTTCCACAGATGTTAAGCTTTGCCATTACAAGCTGCCTGGAACTTGTTTCTGCCTCTATTTGCCATATTGATTCAATCAACAGTTTGGTGCTGCTAACTCCTCTGCATGGATCAAATTTGCAATAGTGTTTGAATGAGCATATAAGGACTTGAAGTCTAATGACCTGAAGAGTAAGGTGATCATATATATCTACTCAAAACAAACTGATGTTGAATTCATCTCTTATAGCATGTTGCTCTGCTTAGTGTATAGAAGAATTTTGAGCAAATGCATGGCACAGAAGCAGATGTGGCCACAATAGATAGTATGAATGCCCATCAGCACTAAATGCTGCCATGTTTGTGGAAGGTTTTTTTTTTCTCTTCTTTCTGCACATTGCAACTTGATTCTGTCATCATCATGTCCTTTTTGTAGAATGAAAAATTGTATTTGTAGATGACAAGCATGAGGCAAACCCCACCTTATTCAAATTTCTCAAGATGGCATATGCATAGAAATAGTCACAGTATTAGTGGATCTTCCAGTCCAAATGTTCTTTCAGAATTCATGGCTGCTTCTTCTACTAAGTCTTGTGATTGTAACACTAATGCATCAAGTAAAATGACTAGCTTGCATGGAGGTAATCAGGACAATTGATGATATATCACTGTTATATTATTTGAACTTTGTTTTGTATAATAGTCTAGTAAAGAGAATAATTAACATGCCTTGTCACAAGTCATACTCTTTACAAGACCAGAAATAACTGCAAACAAACACAGGAGCATATTTAGCATTTGGCACAGTCAGTCTCTATTTTGCTAAATAGCTTTTGTTTTGGATTTTTGCCATTTTTGCCATTTTGACCATTCTACCCATGCTATGTTTGCCTCTTTACCATATGCATTCAGGCTACTTTTTCATTCTCCTATGTTGCTATTTTGCCATTTCACCATTTTTGAATAAGTACTTCACCATTTTACTGGTTTGCTATTAAACCAACCCAACAATGTCATTAGACATCTTTAAAGAAGTTGATGATGAGCGCATCAAGCACCTGTCTTGCTATGGCACTCCTCCTGCCATCCTGCAATGAGATGGATGGAGGAAAATGACCAAGGACAATCACTATTGTTTTATGTTTAAACGCAACAAAGAGCGCATAATCCCTGAGTCTCCTGAGGCTAAAGGCCTCTATTACTATATTGGTATGGACCCCAATTGGGTCCATCTCTGGAAACGCATGGCAGGTAAGCTGCCCTTGGTACCCACTGCAACTAACATTGCACTAATGGAGTTATCGATGGTAGATGCCAAAGTTGTGTCGTGGCCTTTGACCCCACCGAGAACAGAATCAGCATCACAAGGCTCTGCAACTAACATTGCAAGTGACAATGTGGCCATGATGATGGAATTGGGTAAAGTGCCAGATAAAAATGATGGAGTGTAAAACCCTAGTTACCTGTAGGTAACTGCGAGTTATTCTGACTCAAAGCCATCTACTAATGCACGGTGATTTTAGATGTCTAGTTTGATCCTGTAATGTATGCTTGGCAGTCCTATTGGACCATATACATAATCTATTTTCTGGAAATGTCACCAAGTTTTGATCCAGTCCTACGTGGACAACATTGCACCATTCTTTAGAACAACATGTGCTTCAAGATGTCCAGTTAAACACTGGGAGATTATTGGCCTACCGGCCACCTCTGTCTTTGGAGTGAGGTGTTTCAACTCACTGTGTGCGCAGTACAAATTATTGCTTGCTCAAAAGTGCATGATCATGCCTCCTATTTGATTTGTCTGTTAGACCAATTCATTGGTCTTAAAGGGGGGTATGTAACCGGATCGTGACATGATAATGATCTTATCTATTGATCATCACACAGGCAACATTAATTACATTGATCATATATTACATAGGCTAACATCTTGTATTTCACAACATATCTAGTCAATACCAATATTGTGGTCTGATTCAGCTACTGCGTGATTTATGCAAGATTGTTCTATCTGTAGCCAACGGCTACATCAAAGCATCATCTTTTGAATCAGAACTCCAGATATATTCTATTATATACTACACACAAAATATACTGTCATCCTGCATCTAGTATACTATTGGTGCCAATGACTTAAGCCAGAGTTATCTTTAACATCCCTTCCCACTTGCTCTGCTACTCTTGAAATTCATTTCACTTCACCTTTCCAGTATTTGTAACTGAGCTGGGCTTTGATTGGACCACCCCTGTCCTCATGCCTGGATTGCTCCTCTTCGCAAGTTTCCTACGTGCTGACCAAGTTTGTGCTGGAGATCAATGGTCTGGATCTACACCAGCAGCTCCCCTGATGCCTTTTCCCACTTCTAGCCATGCTATGTATAGGACACCCCAGCTCTACTGATCCTTTTGATCTCAATCCAGTTTGCCCCGACTATCCCCAGAGCTCCATCATGGGTACACACCAATTCACCTCTTCAATCCCTGTTTGCCAGTCTCCCGGCCAGTTTAGATGGTAATCCAACAAGGCCTTAAGAATGGAACATAACATTGTATCCATAATCTTTTTCTTTGATACCCCTTGCAGAAATATCAAGTTCATTTCAGCATGGAACTGAGTTGTAATTGCTTTGTCTAGCCATGCCAAACCTCCGTACTTGATCCACGAAACCATCTACTGACAATAAATATACATATAATGTCCAATACAAGTCACTCTTTGAGTTTTTTTTGGCAATTTACAATTTTAGCTATACACCTAAGAAGTTACAAATGGCCTTGCTTGTTGTTATGCATTTGATGCAACGACTGTTGAATCACAAAGTTAATCATTGTAGTGCAGAATTTACCGGGTAGGCAGGTAGTACACACTTCAAGCCTGATTTCTGAATCGCCATGCATGGTATGAGTGTCGGTGGTAATTGTCACACTGTGATTCTCCGTAGATTCCTCAAGGCCAAGTCCTGCGGCAAAAGGAATCCTAGGGCGAAACTCGATATTTCCAGTAGAAGGATGCGAAGAATGATCATTTGTTGCTGCATACGAGGAGAATGTGCCTCCCGTGGACTTTTTCAGGAATGCACGATTGTTGAACGTGACCAACAAAGTGTTAGCATACCTTTTGTGCGTCTTATACTCAACTGGCCGACGAAAAAATCAAAATGACAACTTACAACTTTCCAAGGCAGATGGTACTTCGTGTGCAAGGAATGTGTCAAAGGAGAATCACAACCAATGACATGGAACGGACTTACGGGACGATGAAGTATGTAGTATTCTGCAGAGATGAGACAAGAAGAAGTCAGGAAAGCGACATTACGTACCGGTGTACCAGCAAAAAGAACCAGGGACAGAATGGCAATACCAGCTAATGAAGGATGCCAGTCAGTCATCTGACATGGCAGAGAAGATGACCCACCAGAGAATGTATTTGTTTCCATTGTGAGACGGATAATTCGCGAAATAGCATCTGTTGTATGTCGGGAAGCCTTTGGGTTGGCGCGCAGCAGCTAAGCAAAGGTTGGCCTGACTGATCAGTTATCTGTAGAAGACATACACAAAGCGTCATCGTTATAGCAACCATCACATCGGCGACAGCATCACCGATGAGCCAAATCTTTGTATCGTCTCTTAGTCACTTTACCAGAGAGTTTAGGTACTGTCGAGAACCCACATAGACGATCGCAGTTTGCTCCTGACGTTCAGCGACATTAGCTTCGAGATGTGCCTATTTTACTTCGGCTTAGACATCAAGGTAGCAGAGTACGCAAATCCCTACTTTAACGCCTCCGATAAATCCTGCCACTGCTTGAAGGCCAGATACCTTTCGACTGAATAGTGGTAGTAGTTCGATATCTAGAGTTTAGGGCTTACTGCAGCAATCACAAGGCACCACCACCAGATGGAACGATTGATGATCCAGATACGATAGCAGAAAAACAATTGTACCACGAGGGCCATGGTAGAACCCATTATTGTTGTGTAAAAAGGTCCTAATCTGGGGTTCGCGAAGTTGCTGATGTTTCCAAACCCCTTGCCGAACCAATCATACATGTCGGACCCATTCAAAGCCGTCGCGACTGTTTCAAACACCAGAACAAAATAGACTAGAAAGGCAATCGGTGAAGCTTTTAAAAAGACATATTGTGAAGGCTTACCCAGCCCTTTTATGAAAATGTTATCTCGGGGGAAAGAGAGGTGATAGATGTCTGGAAATACTTTATTTTTCAGAGTTGTACAGGGGTGTCAGGGCAAGTACCCACAGACTTGGACAGCCAAAACACCGAAGAGAAGGAAATTCAGCAAGGATCCAAAGAGCTAGAGTTCATGTCAAATTTAGAACCAACTTTGTGTCGTCGGTGCGAACCTGTGGTGCAACACTCAAACATAAATTGGTCAGTACCTTATGCTCGAGCCCGTTCAAAAGATGCTCACATAGCTCCTATGTTTGGGGGGAGGGGTAGAAGACAAGATGGTTCAGACATCATACACGCTTCTGCTGTAATCTGCGTTAACAGAAATCGACGAGTGGTTGAATCACAAGGGGGGTACGATCGCTAGATGGAATGCATCTAGCTCTATGTACTCGTACGAACGACCTCCCCGTGTCAACAAACATCATGAAGACAGTGTTTCAGAAAGGGCCATCACATCAGTGATGCATATCATCATGATGAACCCCGTAAACGTTTCGGACCTGCCTGATGTTTTACTTACATCATTCTCCTTCGCCCGCGACAGGTCTTGAAATATTCGGTAAAAACCACGCATGATACAAACATCGCTCCAATGGCAGATAGCTTCCAGGGATCTGAAGGAATCCCCATAAAATTTATGATAGGCATTGATCTCTGTGGCCATGTTTGGAAGAGGCTGGTGGGGCAGAAATATACAGTCACACAACAGTCGCATAAGCATTGTTAAAATGTACACATTGGGATTTGTCTACGCATAATCAGTTGTGGTTCTTAAGTTGATGATAATGATATACAAATCCGAAACACATAATAGCATGCACAACCTGAGGACATGTTTGTAAGAATGCGACACACACAGAAGTGGCACAGAACTCCCACAGGGTTATAACCGTTGTGCTCTCGCCAATTGGCCAGGGATTGCTGACTTCTCTTTGAGTGTGTGTGTATTATGATCGATGGAGGGGGTGATGATCAATCATGTTTACCAATATAGGTCCCTCTCCACGGTGTATGATCGTTCCAATGGGGTCCGGGGTGTTGACAAGTAATACTCAGCCGATGTAGCAAACGACTAATGTATTTTGTATCTGAACCTGTTGACAAGTAATACTGCGATAAGTATTAGTGTGGGCTCTAACGGTATGGTAAATTGTACATACCTCAGCCGATGTAGCAAACGACTGAGGTGTATTGTTCCGTATCCGATCATAATCTCCTTGCGACTGTACAGTTTTGTTTTCCTCTTCACTCCAATTGCGGCACAGTTACCACGTGGTGGTTGTCGCCTGCGTAACACAGGGATCCCGTCAGTATGATACTCCTCCTCAAAGTATGACAAAATCTGTTGTTTGGCTGAAGGTGGGGATACTCCGAGCTACTGGTATGTCAGTGTATGCAAAACATGTCTTTAGAGTGGGTTTTGTACAACTCTGCCCTAGGTGACCACTGACGACCCCCGTCATCCGTAGGGTTACCCCTTGCGGTTCAACATGTCCATCAGATTTTCTACCATACTATTGGTAAGAGTCTTGGACAGATAGGAACCTTTCGCTATCACCCAATTGGATGACGGATTGGAATATTTTTTTCCCTCGTGTGTATTTACTGAAGTTGTACCCCCATTTATCGTAGAACCTCCCACACCCGATGCAACAACGAACTATGCGGTTGAAGTTCTCCACGATCATACGGCATCAATAGAAGTTTCCTCGGGGCTTCTCACGATATAAATCGGGCTCGCGCATGGGGCTGATCTGCTCCTCGATAGCTACTACCATGCCTGCGCCATTTGCCTTGCTTCGTACGTTGCCTCCCTTTCTACAATAGCTCTAAGCGATTTCACTAATTAGAAAGGTTCAGAGCGCGCTTCAGGGAATTGGGAAGATATTTTTGACCGGCAGGCTATGTAAGCTGTGTAATCTTAGGAGGGTGTCTCATCAGCAAGACCGACGAAATTGAGCAGCGAGATGTCAATTTCTCATAACATGTACATACGGGGAATCAATGCCATCTACGCTCAAGCCCGAGACATTAAAGAGCATCAGGTCAAAGCTTTTGCCTTCTTTCTCAATTCTCTTGTACGTTGTGCTCTTTAGAATTTACGGATTACACTGAAGAAATCTTAATTGCATATAGTTGGCGATGATACACCATCATAACGTCATTGAGGAAGAGCTACTCTTTCCATTCTATGAGTCCAAAATGGGTGCGAGTTCAATGGGCCACAATATTGAGCAGCACTACCAGTTTCAACAAGGCCTTGCAGATCTTGAGACGTACATCAAGGAGGTAATGGACGGAAAAGCAGTTTATGATGGAGACCTGGTCATCGAGAAGCTTGATCATTTTGCGGAGGACATGGTAAACCATCTGCATGAGGTTCGTTGCTTTTCTCCTGCCTGTGAGACCTGTCTTCTCTCATGAGGATTTCCAGGAACTCCCAACCATTGAGTCAAAGAAAATGCGCGATGTGTTTACAGTGCAGGACCTGAAGAATATTGGAGCTGACCTTGAGAAACGTATCCTGAAAGATGTGTCCCTCATCACTGTTCTCCCTCTTGGGCTTGTCCTCCATGATAAGTCTACAGCACCTGAGTTAGTATTGTCCTCCTCTCCCTCTCCTCTCCTCAACATCTGATTCCTGTAAACTTCAGATTTCCGCCATTGCCAAAGTGGATCCTCTGGTTTGTAAGGTATGGGCTTTGGTACCTCCACAGCGATGCCTGGGAATTTGGTCCTTGTGATGTCTATGGCAAGCTGAAGCCAGGGTTTGGGAGTGTTGCATCAATGAAAATACCATTGCACTAGTTGTTGAAGAAATCGGACCTCAAATGAACACCATCATTGTCATAATGTATTTCTACTTTCTATGTCATTTCTTATTCACAGTGTAAATAATTATGCTGTTCTAAGCTTATTCGGAGAGACAGTCCATACTCTGACATCTGAGACAGAGCCCACATAGAGTTGTGCCTGTTGATATGCCATTTCATATTATTGCTGCCTCTCTCTCCTACAAAACCATTGAAGCAGTGGCCTGCCTTGATTTGAGACCAAGTTGGATGTCCAATGGAGCTACAACATGAGTGGAAGGCAGCATTTCAAACCAATTGTGGACTCTTTGAACCTTTGGTAATTTTCTTTGGCCTTACTAATGGCCCTGCCATCTTTGAGACAAGGATGAACAACACCTTCTGTGATCTGATTGCAGAGTGTGGTTTGTATATATTGATGACATTCTCATCTACACAAAAATGTTAGAGGAGCACCAATGCATCACATGCATTGTTCTAGAACACCTTTGTCAGCACCAGCTCTACTTCAAGCCTGAAAAGTGCAAGTTTGAGCAGACCAAGGTTGAGTACCTGGGGCTGATCATAACACATGGAATGGCCAAGATGGATCTGGTCAAGGTAGCTGGTGTAGCGGAATGGCCTGAGCCAAAGAACAAAAAAGAGGTGCAGGGCTTTCTTGGCTTCACTAACTTCCACTAAAGGTTTATTCAAGACTTTCTTACCATGCCCATACTCCATTTGATCTTACCAACAAGGATATTGCATAGCAGTTGGAGAAGTTGCAGCAGACTGCCTTTGATGCCCTCAAACAAGCTGTAACTTCAAAACCAGTCCTCCTCTTTCCTTACAATGACTCTTCCTTTTGTGTCAAAGCTGGCAGCTCAGACTTTGCTATGGGAGCAGTCCTCTCACAGCAGTCAAAGGAAAATGGTAAGTAGCATTCTCTAGCCTTCTACTCCAAGAGCCTTAATGCATAGAACAGAACTATGAGATCTATGACAAGGAAATGTCTGTTTTTTTTTGAAGAGTGGTGGCACTTTATTGAGAGTTTGGAAAGAACCTTGATTATTTCTGCATGGCTAAGAAACTCAACCACTGTCAAGCTCAATGGTCATTGTATCTGGCCAACTTTGATTTCTTGCTGCATCCTAAACTGGGACAGAAGAACATGGGTAAGCCAGATGCCTTATTCTGATGAGCTGACAATGGTATGGGAGCTGGTGATAATGACAACATCACCTCCTAAAGCCTGAACTCTGTGCTATCCATGCTCTTATCCAAGAGGATGAGGAAAATGTCCTCTGAAACATACAACAAGGAAACTGGGAAGGGGCACTAGAAGATGTAGTAGCTAAGGCTGCCATGGCCCTGCATGTCAACAGGAGCAATGGAGTAAAGTTGGTACATGCTGATGAATGGACTTTAGAGAATGAGTTGCTGCTTGGCAAGTGGAAGATACTGGAGCTGATGTCTCACAACTACTGGTGGCCCCAGATGTTGCAATACATTAGCTCTGATACTAGCACATGTGACATTTGCCTCTGCACCAAACCTCATCAATGATTTTCTATGGAACAGCTCCACTCCCTTTCTATTCCTGCTGAATGCTAGAGTGTTGCCTTAGTAGACTTCATTGTAGAGCTGCCAGATGCCCATAGGTATAATGCTATTATAGTAGTTGTGGACTTCTATAGTAAAGAAGTTCACTTCATTCCAATCCACACTATGTGCTTGGCTAAGAGAGTGGCCAACTTGTGTTGGAAGAATGTATGGAAGCTGCATGAATTGTTTAATGCATATGTCTCTGACTAGAAACCACAATATCTGGCTCAGTACACTCAGGAGCTCTATTGCATGCTAGGCATCAAGCTCCACACTTCCACTGCCTACCACCCTCAGTCAGATAAACAGACAGAGCATGTCAACCAGGTTATCCTTGGCCTTGGCTAGTGCTGCCTTGGCCTCTTTCTGGGCTGCCTTCATTTTATCCACAGACCTGTTGGTGGACTTGTTTTCAGAGGACCATCTCTGAGAATCAAATTCCATCTATCAGTATTCAAGAAGAAGGGTGACATCTGGGTGGCTGCATAGACATAGTTGTTATACTAGAATTCTGCCTCTGGTAATAGCTTGTCCCAATCATCCTGCTTCTCATTACGGAACAGCTAGGGGTACTGCTCTAGTTCCTGGTTGACTTATTCTATTTGACTGTCAGACTGGAGATGATAAACCATGGATGTGTGGAGCTTCACATGAAGCAGCTGATATAGCTCTCTTGTGAATTTAGAGATGAATTGTAGTTCTCAATCAGAGACATAGGCATCAGACAGATTATGCAGCTTTCAGTTGGATATATATTGGCTGCACCTATGGCTCAAGAGGGAGTATGAGTGGGGAGTAAGTGTGCTTGTTGTCTATAGAGGTCAACTACTACTATGATATCATCATACTCATGAGAGACTGGCAGTTCCACAATGAAGTCCACAGAAGCTATGCTTCAGTGTTTAGCAGGAATAGACAGAGGATGAAGCTTATCTATAGGAAGTTGACATTAGGGATTTGTCTAGAGGCAGAGGTCACAAGTACTAGTGTAGAAGCCAATTTAAAGCAAAATCTGAGGCTACTAGTAGTTGCAAAAGACCAGCTCTAAGGTCTTCCATTTACCTAGGTGCCTAGCAAATTGAGAGTCATAATGCTGCTGCATAATTTGCTTCCAGAGCCCAGGTATATTTGGAACATAGATGCACCCTAAAAAGTTCAGAAGACTATTTTTCAAGGCCCACTCATTCATATGCACTGACTTTACCCCATAGGCTTGGTCAGCATGCAAGGCCATAGCAGCCTTAGCTACTACATTTTCCTGTACACCTTCCTCATCACCTAAACAGATGCCTTAGAGAATGACCTCATCTTCTTGAGCAGTCACACCTTCCAGAGCATGGATAGCAAAGAGCTCAGGCTTGAAGCAGACAATGTTGCTCTTGTTGTCTGCTTCTGAGCCATGGTTAGCCTGTTGAAATAGTGCATCTGGCTTATCCAGGCTTTGACCAGGTTTATAGTGGAGCAAAAAGTCAAAGTTGGCCAAGTACAGAGACCATTGAGCCTGTTAGCAGTTTAGTTTCTTGGCTGTTCAAAGGTACTTGAGGTTCTTGTGATGGGTCCAAATGTAAAACTTGTACTTGAAGGATGACCTCTGGATTTGCCTCTAAACCCCCTCAAATGCAAGGCTTCATCCAGCCTCAACCTGAATTTATTTGGTTAAGGCCTTGCATACTCAAATTGGCATGAATTTACTTTTTTGGCTTATTTGGACTCATAACTGTCCTATTGACTTATGTTAACTTTTTCCTTGGTAATACTTTCTGCTTTCCCATTCTTATGTGCACAATATTCAACATTCAAATGTACATATTATACACAATAAAAAAAATCCATATCTATAGACAATTGCAAAATATTCAACTAATCCATACACTTGTGCTTTACTATCACTACAATACTTATCAATCAAATATGCAAGGTTGACATTACATAAAAATAATACATATGTAACAGATTCTATCTAAAGCTGTAAACCATTTAAAATTTCTTCATATACAATATTTGTAGTTTTCCAAGCTATATTCTCTGATAACAAAATTGCTTTAATTCTGTTTCCTGATGTGCATCTGGAAGGAGCTATATAGAGTTGTCCATGTAAAAAAGCAGGTGCTCTGAGATCCAATCCAATCTGTTTGACTAATTGCTCTTAAGACTTGTTTATAGTCATAGCAAATGCTAGTCAAATTGGAAATTGTCTTTTGTGCAATGGAATAGGTAACTCCTCTTCATATGAATTAAAATTGATCCTTGGAATTAAGACTATAGAACCTGCAAACTTAGCATCTCCACTAATACAGAAACACTGGACCTGATTTGGGTGACAATCATTCTTGTCCCATTGAAAAGTCCTTTGGTTGGATCCAGATTTCTGAGCAGCATAACAGGAACACTAACTTTCAAAGCTAATTTGGCCAAAGGTGATTAATCCACTGGCTCTCAAAGAGTTGAGATATTCTATAGGATATAATGCAAGGCTATTAGCATTTCCATCATCTGACTGAACAGAATCTGCACTCTGCAAGATCTTTTCTTCTCCTGAAAATCTCTGCAGAACCTCTGAATTGATATCATCTACATCAGAGTTCTTGCCAGAAAAAATGGTCTGGTCCAGGTATTACTGATTACAATGTAATGTAGGATGAAAATCTGGCCCCATTGAATTCCAAGGTCTATAAGAATGGTAGTTATTGGCCTTGAAAAAGGAAGCAGAGTTCAAAGAAATGCAATTAAAATATCTAGTTGAGGTATAGCCAGACAACCACAGAATTGAAGCACCAGTTATGTCACCATCCATTGATCAGCTCCTGCAACTGGCCAGATGAGAGGTCCAGTTCTTCCAACATAAGTTTTGAGTCCCTTGCTGAGAAAGTCATAATAAGCAATCCTTAATAGCTTTAAGAGCAACTTGTAACCTACTCTTAGACCTCCAAGCAGCACCAATCAACAGTTGAAAATGTGGGTTTGTCATAATGTGAGGAAGTAGAGCAGTTGCCAAGAGATCTAGATGGATCTGAAAACCTGAGCTCAACTTAAGAACCTACTTGATAGTTCCTTGTAAGAATAAATTATAATTGTTTAGAATAGAATCAAATAAGCCTAATTGTAATGCAGAACAACTCTTGGGCCAGCACTACTGTGGATTTGACTCTGACCTTGACAAAATAAGTCCACACAATGTAACTATAGTTACCTGAGCACTGGTTGTATTGTTCAGCATGTGTCAAGACTCATGGTCCATCAACAGACATTGATATGCATTTCACTGAGGCAATATTGACTCAGCAGCCAGTCCTACTCAGTACATCAAACCTTGTACTCATTCAAAAACCCTGAATAGGCATGACAAGTAATGTTACAGGCATATTATGGGCCTTCACAATAGTATTTTTTATAGGTATAGTAGTTTAAATGGGCAAGGAAGGTGGGTCGATGGTGTAGGGTAGTACATATATGTCTGTTCTTTGTTTTAGTGTTACAAAAAAAAACAAAAAAATAGTCTATTGCCTTCAGTTGCCAGTAAGCATGCATCAACTCTACTCTGTCTCCAATGTTGATGAAGCTATTTCCTAACTCTATGCCTGGCCGATGTCCAAAACTAGCACTACTACCAGTCCTGGTCAACAAAAAAGAGGAGTACAAAATGGAGCAGATTTTGAATAGTGGCTTGTTTTGACAGAAGCTCCAGTTAAAGGTGAAGTGAAAGGGCTATGGTCTTGAAGATGTATTTTGGAAGCTACAAGCAAATGTTCATGCACCAGATCTAGTTGGATAGTTCTATCAAAAGTATTCTAATGCATCTATTAAAGAAATCTACAGTGGATCAAAAACCTGTTCCAATGTTTTTCAATTTTGAAAAATGACATTAGCATGAAAGACTGGAAGTATTTAAAATTCTTGTTAAATCATGTAAAATACTATGGCATTGTAGCAGGAATTGCATCTTGGGTTATGTCATTAAAATCAAAACTGATGGAGAAATAGCCATTTTAAAATATTCACTCATTGGAACAGTTTTTTGAGCATTTCTAATTTTTGGTATTTAGTACTTTGTATGTCCTCCATTTGCCTTGATAACTGCTTGAATCCTTCTAGGCATGCTTTTTATCACTTTGGCATACCTCTGCTAGTATTCCATTCCACTTCTTTGCAACCCTCTCCCACAGTTCATACATACTATGAGGTGTTTTATACTGTCTAAGCTGCTTCTTGAGGTACTCCCAGAGGTGTTCAATAGAGTTAAGATGAGGGGGATTGGGCTGGCCACCAGAAGAAATCAAAGTTGTTGTCTTCAAACCACTTGTTAGCCTTCTTGGAGTTGAGTTTGGGATCATTGTCCTGTTTTGAAAATAGCAGGCATCCTCCTCCATCTTCAACTTTCTAAAGCTCTCCTGTGCTCCATCATCCAAATTTTCACAGTACTGCTCTGCATTCATAATCCCCACCTCCTCTACTGGTTTCTCTTCTCCATTTCAACTCATTCAGCCCCATACCATGAGATTATTCTCTCCTCCATGTTTTACAGTAGATGTAGTAGTTTGGCTTGAAATGCCTTCTCCTTGTAGCTTCCACACATACTGCTTTTCATCTGACCCAATCCTGTTAATCTTTGTCTCATCTGTCCACAATATCTTTTCCAATCCTCCACAGTCCAGGTCTGATGCTCTTGAGCCCATTTAAGTCACAGTTGCCAATGTCCAGCTTTGAGCATAGAAACTTTCTTCTTTGTAGCAGACTGATACCCCTCCTTCTTCAGCACATTCCAGACAGTCTTAGGAGAGATAGGTTTGGAAATGATGTTGTTGATAAAATTGGTGGCCTGAACAGCTGTATCAAGTTTCCCAGTTGAGATTTGTCAAACACTAGCCTATTTATTATGTTGAGTAAGCTTAGCTGAATAGCCTCTAGGATAGTTTTCCTTGTCTACCTCCAACTCTCTACTGATTCTCCCAATAGTAGACTTCCAAAGACCAGTTTTAGCCTTGATATAATGCAGAGAATACTCTTGAGCAAGGAAAGAAGCAACAGTAGAGCATTGTGCAGGAGAAGTAGCTTTCATGATGGTGGTTGAAGGTCAAGATGTAGTTCAACCAACTTGAACCACTCCCAAATATACCCAAACATGGTCACATGACTCTGTTGATACTCCTGCATGCAACTTACTCTTTATTTCTGACTAAAATAGGAATAAACCTGCAAAGTTGAAGATGTTCAAAAAACTGTCCCAATAAGTGAATATTTTGAAGTGGCTATTCCTCCATCAGTTTTGATTTGAATTACATAAGCCAAGATGCAATTTGTAGCTACAATGCCATAGTAATTTACATGATTTAACCAGACTTTCAAATACTTCCAATCCTTCATGTCAATGTCATCTTTTAAAAAGTATAAAATATTGGGACAGTTTTTTTAGCAACTGTATTCCATTTCTTCTGCTGATGCTGCTATCCAGAACTACTTCTACTCTGCACACCAAGATGCTGCACATTGGAGAGAGGGTAATATTAGGGGACTCCCCATTTGATTTCTCCTGTTTGCCCTCCAATCCTTCTTCAGTCACTCCTGCTATAATTTTTCTTTCTGCATCCTTTCAAGCTCTATCTACTGGTACAAGTTCTAGGACTCTGGCTTCATTTGTTTCCTGTCTATAATCAGTTCGTATCAAACTCTCCAGCACAGCCACTTCCTCTTTGGGGCAACCTCTAGATTCTCAGTGTTTCAGGTGAGGCTTTCTGTTGTTCTTTACAGTACTTTCCATGCATTCAGAGCCTTAGAAGCATTACTTTTGGCATAGGGTCCTCAGAGTTGTTCTCTTTGGATCTTCCTCTGCCAGGTGTATAATTATTATTGTAAAACTTTGAATAGTACTGAATATACTTTGGGTCTCCCTCTGCAAGTTGTGTGGCCACATCAATAATGTGTTCCTATAACAAGCTCAGGTGACAGACTACCAATCATTCCAGATACAGTAGATCCTCCTATCTCTCAAGCTAGTCAGATGCCCACAGCATCAGTTTACAAGCCTTCACCCAAGAGGAACAATAAAGCACTTTGTGGTGTTAGCAAGAGCTTTGGAATACCTACTGAGCTATATGTATTACAAATGAGGTCTATTGTAAATCCTGGTTTGAAACCTATGCATCAGAGTTGTTGCTTTCAGTGACATAAATGCCCTTGTTGTTGTACCTCACTCTCTTCAAGAGCAGTGAGCTTGCTATGAACACTAAGGGTGACTTCACCCAAAACCCAGATGTGATGCAGGAGAGTACACTAGCACATAGTATCCCCTTCTAGCCAGTCCTGCCTGAGCAGACCATGCCATTGAGTGCATGAAAAACAGGCCAGTTGTCAAAAGATTCTCAGCAAAAAAACCTAGATGTAGTAGCTGGAAAAGGACCAGAGGTTGTGAGTGTGGATAGAGCATCTAGAGTGCTACAGATGAAGGAGAGGCTAAGGAGGAGTAGCCAAGAGCCACAAGGGAGATATTGAGGCCTCCAGAGAGCATTGAACATACAGTCCAAACTGGACTGATTTAATAAAGAAGAGAATCAAAGGTCTTTGTTGACTTTATTCATCCAGTTACAACTGGTACTGGACTGCTTTCCAGCAGTATCAAAGAAAGCAAGACAAAAGTATCTCTAGCTGTATGTGGTCAACAGCCACTCTGGCTGAATCTGTGAAATATGATGCAATAATGCATCAGAAAGTACCAGGTATCTCTGAGGTGATAGATATCTATCTTCAATGCCCTGCAATAAGCAAACATGTCCTAGCACAACTTTGTTAGGTAGCAAAATGCTGCAAAACAGCAACTCAATACTACAGGAGTGCCCAACCAGGCACTATTAGTATAAGGGCAACCTCTGGAGGCTGTGGCTAGGTACCAAAGAAGTTGAGATGTTTGATGGAATTGCTTTTTTAGAGTGGTAGCAAAAAGCTGAAAATCTATAGCTGATAGCGGAAGGTTTAAAAAAATGTGACTGTTGGTTACAGATAGAACAATCTTGTGTAGTTTATGCAGTAGCTGAATTAGACTGAAATATTGGATTAGACTAGATACATTGTAAATACAAGATGTTCTCATTACATAATCTAGAACTGCAACAATAGCACATGTCACAATGTGTGCAACTATGTGATCACACAGTAATAATTGAACCTCCAAGACCTAGCAAACGCCTTATGCCCCAGCCTGAACTTTGGCAGTAGCTCCTGTTCAGCAATGGCATGTGTTGTTTACCCTGTACTTTAGCAGTGGGTAAGCATACAAGTCCAACAACCTCTTCACAGTCTCTGTACCTGTGCTGTCCTACACACTGAACTACTTTACTGACACATAACTGAACAAGCCAGACAGCATGGCAATGCAGACATTTACAATGACTGAAATCAGTGCATTGACAAGCATGTCACTTGATGCCTGATGAACAATGTGCTCACCAACACAATGTGTGTTTTGACCAAATTTCTGCAATATTTTTCATCTGTCTTTCTTCAGCAATAATAACAATAGTTTTGTGTAAGAAACATTTAATTATAAAAATGACAAAGGTATACTGAGAAAAACAAAGGAATATATTTTTTATACTTCTTGTTAGAAACACAAATTGTGTTTTATAAGTGTTTTTCAAGAAACACACAAAGAAAAAATATATGTTTTTCTCACAAAACATTATATAAACACAATAAATCTGATTTGATTGTTTCTAGATTTATATAACAATTTGAGAAAAACCTGATAGAAATCACATGACATGTTTCTGACAGGTTTTTCTCTTGGAACCCACAGAATTTTCTGAAGTTATATCCGGTTCAGGTTGATATTTGTTAGCTCAGTCTACTACTACAAGCATCAGTGTTTTGCTGCTAGTAGTCTATAGCAGAGGAAAAGTTCACTGGCTTGAACTAGACAGGCCCTGACTAGACACCAAGGCCAAGACAAGCCAGTGTGCTCAACACAAACTGTGGCTATACTAGATACACTATTGACAAGTGCTTCTAGAAAGAAGGCAGGCTTACTTATGGTTTGGGAGAGCACTGTGCATAACATGACATAAGGAAATATGGTGATGGGGCTGAACATCATGGAGATGAAGACTGCAGAAAATGCAAGGATTGCATCTTGGAGATGCAAGCCCAGAGGTCCTTCAATGCTGAGATCAAGCCCAAGCCCAAGCTCTATGAGCATGTTACTCTTGACCTCTGGAGACCTGCATGAACAGGCAGCAGAAATGAATATGGAGGGAGGGGGAGGAGTGCTGTAACACTTATGGGTTGGGAGTTTGGGTCTGTGTCAAGTCTGGTAAGTCAAAACTTTTTTTCTCCTGAGTCATTGTATACTGAAGTGGCATGGGGTCAATAATTGGTTAGATAGAATATAGTTCAATCATTGTATCACAATGACTGTATTCTGGAATACCTGTTAGATACAATATATCAGACCTCATGTATGCTATAAAGCAGACCTGAGGTATCACAACAACTGAGGTATTCCCAAATCTTGCTTCCAATCCATATGTGATAATTGTACAGCCTACTCCTTTGTTGTGACAGTGTTTGTCATGCAAGTTTAGGTGTGGACTGTGATTGTTCTGGCAAACAGTATAGTTTGGTTCTTCCTATTACTCCTTTGATGGAGCAGCCAAGTCTTGTAGCCACAAAGAAATTTACTTAGAAACAACATTGGAATACACTTCTATTTACTCACTCCTTGGGCATTTAGTAACCAAGAACACAAGAAATTTTTTTATTGGAGCAATGTATGCAGAAAGAAGATTGATGAAGCCTTGGCACTGTTTCCTCAATCCTCTTTATTGGAAACTTGCTGTGTCATCTTCTCTTTGTTCCAAAAAGATCAAGCATGCTTACACATCTGCACTTGATCTTTCACAACAATGAAACCAGACAGCCACACAGATCATGTTACTAATGTGATATATTTAATGTCTGTGAAAACTTGCCCACAGTGAACTTTGCTTGTTTGACCAGCAAAGACTTTAAGTGGGAAAAGTTTTCAAGGTAATAAAGTAAGCAATTCCAAGATGGTAGAAGTGGTGTAAGTGGTAAAATAGCTTTCCAAGAAGGTCGAGGTAATTTAAACTGATGGTGATATTGGGCATAGTTTGATTGATAGGTCCTTCTTTCTCCGGGAGAAAAACATAAGCTTGAGACCCATAGCTCCATCCGGTTCAGGTAGAGATCCAGAACCACAGACAGGGTTACTTTGAAGCTGGATATCGTACATTGCCAACGTCAAAATAATAAACTGGCGGACAGCAAATATCGCATAGTTGCGACCGGGACACTGAACAATGAAAGTTGAATAACACTAGTATTTAATGAGCAGAAAAATAGCATACAACGTGCTTCCCACCCCCAAATACATATGACTTGTATGTTTCACCATTCATGAAGCGATCAGCCTTGAAAACATGAGGATCCTTTTGTAAGGTGGGAGAATGGTGCATCCCTGGTAGGTTTACTGCAATTATTTCGCCCTTACGGATGTAGATCTTCTTGACATCGTCGTCCATAATCACTGCATCTCTCGTCGCTATTCTCAGTTGGCACTGACCAGTCTTTGTCCGCATAACTTCCTGGATGACAGAGCTAAGGAAAAGAAAAGCGTCACCATGAACAAGCTTAGGATCGATATGAGCGAGGTCCTCCATCTTTAGGAATTGGCCAGCAAAGTCTCGTATCTCCTGACAGACGCGTGTATATATATCTTTGTCTGTTGCAATGTGGCACATTACCCAGGTGGTCAGTTCCATCACGTTCGAATGAATTGCCCATAGGATGGCCAACATGAGCCGATGAATTTCGTCATGGGACAGGTCACTCTCTTTGAGCCCACGATATATGTCGGACATCATATCAGTGGCTCCCTCCAGATATCCATCCCTCTTCGGTACCCATTGCTCAACTAAGAAACGCGTGTAACTTGCGAGGATAGATTCTCGAGCAGCATTTGCTGCCCTTGAAAATGCGCCCAGCTGGCGAACCTGAAGTGCAGTTCCATCGTCCCAGATCATGAAGTTTTCATATGTTTGAATCGGGAAATTGGAGCCTAGAAGAGTGATAGAGGATGCATTATACAAGGTGCGATGGACAAAGTCGTTCAGCGAGAGTACATGATTGCTCAAGTCCGATCGCGTCAGGACCTTTAAGAGTTCCTCCGTCAATCGGGAGGAAATGATGTGCAATCTAGATGGCATAAACGCTCGATGAACAGGAGGCACAGCCTTCTGCTCAAGGGCAGAAAAGATGATTGGGACACGATCTTTGCTTGTTTTTATCCCGACCATAAGGTGGATATTCTGCCCGTTGATGATGTCAAAGGATCCAGAATTATCCCTAAACAAGTTAGAAACTGCTGTTGGAGAGGATATAGCAACAATTGTATAACCAAGGAGTTGGAATTTGAAGACAGAGCCATATTGCTCACTGTGTGGGCCAATGAGTAGGCTGTTTACAGACCGAGATTGAAAACGCTCACGCGTAGGTTCTAAAGAAGGTGAGGGGATGTGACATATAGTCGAGCCCGCTTCCAATCCAAGGGAGCCAGCTAGCAATCATGGGGGGTTCCACCATTTTGCCGGCATCGGAAATAGTGACAACACGTGTACGCCGGAGGTGGAATGTTACGAGTACGACGGATATCGAGACGAATAGAATGAGCAGGTTATTACCCAACAAAGCTTGAAGGATAGAATGTACAGGAGAGACATTGGACATATTTTATACGGCGAGTGATCAATGGGTTTGGTAGTGAAGCGTTGGATGAAGATGAGGCTCTCAGAGAGGGAAACCATCAAAGGGTATGACGTTCAAACTTATATACCAAAGATATATATATATATATAGCCGTGTGAACCGGACAACAGCTTCTTCCTTTTTCACACGTGTCCCGTAGTCTCCGGCAGCGACCCCGAAACAGGTGTCTCGGTTTGGATATATTCTCAGATCTACAAGATCTATCCTCATGCCAATTCTGAAGTTGTCATTGACTTGCAGATTTTTATTTTCCGAGATATCCAAGGCTTCCGCTTAATTACAGCCACCATATGATGGATGAAATGAAGGTTAGAATAATGAGTAGATGACTTCCCGTAGCAATCTGAAGTTGCTTATGACTATAGATTTTTTGTAAGTACAAAAACAATTTAGAAATCACACATATTGGGCAAAAGCACCAAGTTTTTTTAAAGAAAGAAACAAAAAGGGGATTTGGCTACTAAACAAAGTTGATGTTTACAACGTGGAAGCTGCCTGTAGGTCCACAGCATCTTCAGAGTCTTCTGCAGGAGGCTCAGGAGACTCAACATCAGAATCCTCCTCCAGAATCTAAAAATAGATGAGAAAAAGGCAGGATTTGAAATGATTAAGAATGCACCTCAGCAGAAACCTGTAGTGCATGCAAACACAAGCCAGCTTGATCAACCTCAGAAGTACCCAAAGCTTTAGTAAGCCAGGTGAGACGGTTGAAAAGTAAGCAAAAATTTTGCAACAAAATATTGAGATGATAGAGCTGTTGCTGAACGGCAAGGTTGACAGCCTCATGATGCTTCTCTAAATTGGCATGTGCCATAGAAGCATTGTCAGAAAGCTGGACAGTTTTGAGGACACTGTCAATCTGGCTAAGCAAGGACAACATTTTGTTGCTGCCAGATTTATGAACAGCTGAGAATAATATAAATTAGTTAGCAAGAAGAAATGAGAAAGAGATCAAGAGATCATAAACATGCACCAGCGGAAGGATCAATTTTGAGTTTCTTGGGGCAAGGTTTGCCAGCAGGCTCAGCCTGTCAAGATGACAAGATAGCCAGCATCAGTAAGTCTAGATGCTCCAAAGGAATAGAAAAACAATGAGCTAAACTTACATTAGCTTTCTGTTTTGCTAGTTTAGTAGGAGATGGACCTGTCATGTTGACATCAGTGTTTTCATGTTGATGGTGCTGGCACTAGAAAGACAGAGTGATTAAAATTAGTCACAGACTGTAAAAGAAAAAAAAGACTTACCTCTTCTAATTTGCGTTTATGCTGAAGCTCCAGACAGTTCATTTTGAGTTGCAAGATGACATCTGCAAACAAAAAGAAAGCTTGGACATCAGGAGCCTTGGCAGCAATGCAACAATAAAAAACTGGGAGAGTTGCAGAAAGTGCCTTGACAAGAGCCTTATGGCCAGCAATGCGAGCAACATCTGCTCGGTTAGCAAAATGCTAAGATAGAAAGAGAAAAAGAATTAGCATACAAAATAATAAATAAAAAGTTTTGTTGCGCACCAGCTGCATGGTTCCCAGGTAGCATGCATGATTGCCACCAGAACCGAGAAATGCATGGGTGATCCCACAAATACTTACTACAGCTGATGCAAAAAGCGGGTAGCCAGTTATGGCAATAATAAAGTTGTTGCAATTGCGTTTTAGTAACTGCTTGAGATTGGCAAAATGATTGGGAGTAGGAGAACAAGGGGGTGGTGTTGTGATTACAATGTGAGGGCGTGCCTTGGGAAAAGCTTTGGAACAAGGAGCTGTGGGAGGCATGGAAGAATAATGCAAAAGACAGAAAACATACCAGTTAAATATAACAGAAAGAATAAAGAAAGAGCAAGAAAAATGGAGTTCAAGGGAAGCAAAAATGGAGAAACGTTGAGTTCCATGGGCAATGGAGTGAGCAAAGGCTAAAAAGAGAAATCTTTATAAAAACAAAATAGCGGAAGACTGAGGGCAGTCATTGAAAGTGGCGGGGAAGTGATATGGAGCCCCAATTGGGGCTGGGGCAAAAAGAATGTTATTCAGGGTTCTAAATTCTAAGATACATGTAAAATATTGCTGAAAACTTGTAAGCAAATTATACATAAAAAGGAGAGCCAAAAATCATAAGCTGGACTTATCTCAATACTGTGGCCAGGCTACCTGATGATGCCCAAAGCTTGCTAGTAAGAATCATGTGAAGCAAAGCATAAAAACATCCAATCAAACTTAGCCAATGATGCAGTGATGCCAACTCGGAAAGCCTTGATCATTGATGAGATCGTTGATCATGGATTACTAGTCCGAGATCATTGATTACGGATCAGCTGGAAGCACACCCACTGCTCCAGAAAAAGCTCTCTAAGTGCTCTCCTCTCCAGAACCTTGACACTAGCCCTACCGCAACCTGGATGAACCCAATGTGAGCAAAAAGGGAGGAAGGGAATGGAATAGGAAGAGCAGAAATAGGGGAAGATGTAACAAGACATGGCAGTGATCAAATTCACATGGAACAAACTGAAACCATAACAAAGTATGGTTAACAGCACGCAATTGTGTACAACACAGAACAACAAAAACAAGACATGCAAAACAACGGTCCATGCACAAAGAGAAAAGGTACAAAAAGGATTAAGGAATTGGGGACCAAGGATTAAGGAATTGGGGACCAAGGGCAAGCAATCAGCTTGCCATGGCTTGGAGTCTCCAGGGAGCAGACATCTTAGAATAAAGAGCTTGTGATTGTCTTCAGGTGAATCTATTAGTTGCATTGGGAATAGAAACCAAAGTTTCATTAATTCAACTCAGTGTGAATTTAAGCTGTTTCTAAAATCCAAACAAACTGTTGCATTTCACTACTTAAAAAGGTGTGCATTGCGTGCAACTTGAACCCTCAATCTTAGGATTCAATAGTAGCTAAATTAATATTTATTATCCTATTTGGAGATCATGTGACAAAGTTGCCAAGTTCAAATCCCCAATGCTGTAAAAATGTAAAGTCAGAATAATTGTAAGCTTAACATGGTTAGCCTATCTCTTCTTGTTACAATGCTCTCATAATGGGAAAGATAATAGTAATCAGATAAGCTCAAGGTACCAATATGATAGTGTGGTGTGAATCTCACACACTTGCACTAGTCTATACCTAGGTAGCCCAGGTGTACTAGGCTAAAGGGTATATCTGGTACTGTCATTTCTGTAGAGGTTATTAAACCTCATCTTGTGTCTACTGTCATATGTACAATAATACAATCTGATTCTTGACAAATGCGAAAATAAAGAATATATTAACAGATGAGCTCATA
>JAGGAP010000043.1:0-136763 GCA_017657235.1 Termitomyces sp. T73sscA
GCACATAATTTGATGTGCTTGGCTCAGCTTCCAGGACCTTATATGGTCCTACCCATTTTGGGCACAATTTACTTGCCTGACCTTTAGGTAGATTTAAATTCTTAGTAGACAAGTACACCAAGTTACCTTTGTCAATTGCTGGCTCTTTGCTCTGGCAATTATTAGCATGGCATGTCTGAAATACGCGTGCCTCAATGATTGCATTGTGAGCTAATGCTAGGTTCATGAGCACGTTCTGCACAAAATCCTTGATTTTCTGATGGATAACTTTGTTAGTATGAAGTTCTTTGATCATGGATGGCATATAGCTACTATTGAGTTCAAAGAGAGCATATTCCATGGTCTTTGATACACTTGCATTGATTGCAAATTCCACCATTGAAATGCAATCTACTCAGTCCTTCTAATCAGAACAAACAAATGCTCTGAATATTTGTGCAACATTACAATTTGCATGTTCTGTCTGGCCATCCATCTGCAGATGAAATGAAGTTGACATGAGCAACTTTGCTCCAAGCAACTTATGCAGTTTTTTCTACCATTTGGAAGTAAACTTGGAATCTCAATCGCTTACAATCAAACTAGGTAGACTATGTAGGCATACTATCTCTTTGAAATAGATCTATGAGAGCTCCAATGCAGTAGTCATCATATTGACTGGAATAAGGTGGACCATACTGGTCATGCAGCAAATAACTACCCATAAATAATTGAAGCCACGCAACTCAGGAAATAGTCCCACAAAGTCCATCCCAATAGAATCCCAAGGTTTCACTGGGACAGGAAGCAAATGTAGCATCCCAGCAAGTTTCTAGTTCAAAGTCTTTGAATGTTGACATGCTTCACATGTCAAGCAAAACTGATTTGTTTTCTTGGCCATTTGTAGCCACCAATACAATTGATGCACATACTTGAGCGTTTTTTGGTATTCAAAGTGCCCAACAATATTATGGGCTTGTTCCAGTATCGCCATGATTAACAATCATTCCCATGATATGCACAGCACTTTTGCACCTGCAGGGCTCATCATATAGATGAGCTGCTGCTTGATGATGAAGCATGGGTACTCCTTGAGTTTATCAAGTATCTTGATGAAGAAAGTATCTTTTGCATATCCTTGCCAGATATGTACATGCAATTGCACATCTCCTGAGTCAACAATTACAGAACAAGGGCCAGAACTTTCTAGCACCTGTCCAACTGTTAAGTTGTCATTCCATGACAGCATGTCTACTACTGGCCATGCTTTGACAGGCCATGCGTCAGCGAGACCTTGAGCTTCAAGGTCTCATGCTTTTATAGTCTCCTTGAGCCAATTGCTGCAGCGCATTTCACAAGCCTGCATGGCTCAAATTTTGATGTGATGTTCTACTATTTCCTGAAACTGATGTAGAGGCAAGTCTTCACCCTCAGAGTCTATTTGTTTGTCTGCTTGGACAAAGTCATGGACATTGTGAACGTCTTCATGCATATCACTTTTGAAATATTGCAACAAACAGTCCATGACCTTGTTCAGCTCCTCTTTGACATAAGTTATATCAAACTGATATTGTGACATATAGTCAATCCATTGACGCTGTTGTGGAGACAAGTGAACTTGAGTTTTGAAAAACTCCAAGGCCTTATGATCTGTAATAATATGGATTTTATATCCCATTAGCTTATCCTCCTATTTTAGGAAGGCTTCTAAAATAGCGAGTGTCTAATTTATGTACTGCATAGTTCTGTTATACTATCATGAACTTGCGCAACATAAAGCCTGTGGGTCTGCAGGTTTGCCAAGTCTTTCTCTGGCCAAATATAGCCCCAATGCCAGTTTTCAATGCATCACAGATGAGCCATATTGGCTTGCCATTATATGAGTTGATCAGGCAAATAATCAGCGTCTTAGCGCAGATTTGTTTTGTTATTTCAAAGCACTGCTGATAGAGCAGTCACCAATGAAAAGAAGATCCATTCTGAGTCATAGCCATGAGAGGGCCAGTATATGCAGTAATGTCTGGTAAGAAATTACCAATGTAGTTTACCAATCCAATGAATTGTTGGATGTCATTGTAGTTACATGGCATTTGCCACTCTCAAATACGATCGAGTTTATTGGAGTCTGAGTGAATACTCTGTGCATCTATAATGTGCCCTAAGCAGTTGATAGTAGATGTGTACAATTTGCACTTCTTTCATTTCAGATACAAGCTTGCTTTACATAGTCGTTCAAAAACAACTCATAAGTGTTGATCATGCTCTTCAATGGAATCTGAAAATATGAATATATATCAAGATATACATGCATAAATTTTCTGATGACATCTTGGAATATTGAGGTCATTAACCTCTGAAACATAGCTGGTGCATTGCAGTCGCCAATTTGCATGATGTTACTGATGAATGTCCCATCAGAGATGCAAACACTGTCTTGGGAATGTCTTCCACACGTATACATACTGGTGCAATGAATAAGAAAATATATCTAGAGCAGCCAAGCCTACATGATCTATGCTTCAGACTGTCTAATGCTCTGTGCAGAAATTATAGTCCCTCTCTTTTTTTTACAATTTTCAATATATTCCAGCATTGACAATTGCTTTTATTCATAGGCTCTTTTCAATTGCACATATAGATGAGACTGTGCAATTACTCCAAATATCTTCATCAGGTGTTTAATTGCATGCAATTCTATTGAATAAAAATTTTTACAGCTTACATCTCTCTTTCTGTCTCTTTCAACAAAGACTTTGTCTTTCTATTTATTATTTTAGCTTCTTACTTGAATATTTATTTTGGTCTTTATCTCATGTCAAACATATTAGTTAATAGACAATTAGACTCAGTCTGGAGGCAGAAAAATTGTATTTATTGAACAATTTGACTATGAGCATTTGTGACTATAATTTCTGAGCAACATGTAATTATAGTTATAGCTTAATATATACCTCAGTCTGTATTCAAAAAAACTGAGGTGTGCATTTGCTCATGTCCAGTTACATATTCAGTATTCTATACAGTTTTTCTACCCTATCAAGGAACTACTCTTCAATTTCATTCATTCCAGTATAATATGCTTAGTCTCTTGTCTTTTTCAACCTTTTCTATGTGCTGCTATTACAAGATACTAACTCCAATATCTTCTACCTACTAGGGTGTCAAGGGACTACTCTTCAAGTTCATTTATTCTAGTACAATATGCTCAGTTTCTTGTCTTTTTCAATCTTTTCCATGCACTGCTTTTTGTGCTTATATAATATGACATTGGAATTTGTGCATGCACAGAGTCCAACATTATATTACATGATTTTTCCAGTATTTGTTGGAGGCACAGTCCATTTCTTTTCTTATATTTTACTTGGAAGCATAGCAAGTTTTATGAACTGGGATGCCTTTGAGAAGAACTTTCAAGCTGAGCTCTTTCCTCTGAACCCAGCTCAAACTGCAGCCTTCTCTCTTTGGAATTGCAGCCAGTACAGCCAAGAGAAACACTCTCTGGATGAGTATGTTGACTCCTTTTGTGCACTAGTTGAGCAGGCTGGGTATCTAGATGTAAGCCTTCAGCTCTGCCTCACCTTTAGAAAGGGTTTTCATTCTACTCTCATGAACAGGATTGACAGTCTAGCTAAAGGTCAATTTGATGACAGCCACATAAAGTCCTGGTTCAAGGTTGAAAGGGACTAATAGCAACTCATAGAGCTAAAGCATGAGCTTTGCTGTTGTCAAACCTTTTCTGCTCTGCCACATCTGTCCACTTTCTATTGTCCTCTTCCAGTCTCTGTCACTTGACTCTTACCATTGGAAGTACCCATAGATGTTAATGCCTCTTGCCAATACTCCTCTGTGCTCCTGCTGTGTCAATGTTGTGAGAAGCTTGGCCACTTTGCATACTACTGCCTCCAAGAACTAGATGTATGCTATTTCTCTCTGGTCAAACAGAAGCTCCTAGTCTAGTACAGCTTCTTTTGCAAAAAATGTAGCTGGAGACTCTTCTTCAAATGCACTATTAACTAAGCCCTCTTCTCAGAAGCTGGCTGAGGCTGTTGCTCCCTCTTCTAGTTCCAAGGAGGATTTTTAGTCAAGAAATGAATGAGTTGTATGCCTCTGCTGCTTAGTGCTAATTGATTTGCCTATTTGTCAGTAGAACTATACAATACATCTTTTGTAGACAATTTTCTGACTAAAGCTGTAAGCACCTTTGACATACAAAATACTGCCCTATTCAAAGTCTTGATTAGGCCCTCCTCTTCTTATTCTCCATGCTCATGTATTCTAGCTTAGGAACAATGATTGCCTCACTAATATGTTGTAGCCTTTACTTCTTCTTCTAACTCTCTACACCTGAATGTGGAGATAGAAATAACTAACATACAATAGAATCAGAGCATTGTATCTCTACTGGACAGTAGTGCTACAGGACTGTTTCTAAATGTGAATTATGTGGATCATTATCAGCTCACTACCTGGCCTCTGTCTTGCTCAATTTTAGTCTACAACATCAGTGGTAAGCTCAATCTGTTTATAGTAGATCTGGTGCTTTGTTATTGTATATACTCTGAGTATGCTGCTTTTGATGTCACTAGCCTAAGAAAGCAAGACATGATCTTAGGATTTACATGGCTCTGAAACTATAATTCTGAGATCAACTTAGCTAAAGACAAAGTCCATATGATCCAATGCCCTTGACATTATTTCACACATGCACAAAAGAAAAGCATAGAGCACATGTTAAGAAACATGCTGCTGTATGTGCTTGTTATATAGGGCACCTTTCTTTCTCTAATATTAACTTGTTAGACCCTTCTTCTTTAGTGTTTTCTTATAAAGAGCTCCTTTACAAGGACATTTCAAGTATAGAATATAGCCTCTAGCAGGACAAAGGACAAAAAGATGAGTTTGTTAGTGCTTCTGACTCTGAATCTCCAAATAAGGCAATTGAGGTAGATGATAGGATCTATGCTGTGGCTCTTCAACCTCCATCTATGAAGAATGAGATTTAGGCTAGTCAGACCACTTTCCAGTGATCGGCCCAAGCCTTTGTGGCCAACTCTCAGCCAAAGCCTTTTTATGATAGCATTTTTTATTATCTTCATGACTTTGAAGATGTGTTTTTTAAGGCCTTCTTTGATTTCCTCCCTGCACATAAGCAGTAGAATCATGCCATTAAACTCATTCTAAATGCAGAACTATCTAGCTGCAAGATGTATCTCTTGGCTTTTTGTAAGCAGAATGAACTAAATGTATTTTTGCAGCAAAATCTTAACTCTAGCGAGAAAGATTTTTTAAAATCCCCCATGGGCTCTCCAGTTTTTTTCATTAAGAAGAAGAATAGATCTCTTTGTCTAGTTTAGGACTATTGTGTCCTAGATGCAATAACAATAAAGAACTGCTAATTATTGCTACTCATCTTAGAGCTTGTCAACAACCTCTATAGTGCATGCTATTTAACCAAGTTGGATGTTTAATGGAGCTACAACAGTGTGTGCATCATAGAAGAAGATAAGTAGAAGGCAGCATTTCAAACCAATTGTGGACTCTTTGAACTTTTGGTAATCTTTTTTGGCCTCACAAATAGCTCTGCCACCTTCCAGACAATGATGAATAACATCTTCCATGTCATGATTGTGGAAGGTGTAATTTGTATCTATTTGGATGACATTCTCATTTATATCAAGACATTAAAGGAGCACTAATGCATCAATCACATACATTGTTCTAGAACATCTCTATCAACACCAGCTCTACCCAAGTCTAAGAAGTGCAAGTTTGAACAGACCAAGGTGGAGTACTTGAGGCTAATCATTTTACATGAAATGGCTGAAATAGATCCTGTCAAAATAGCCAGTATAGCAAGGTGGCTCAAGCTAAAGAACAAGAAAGAGGTGCAAGCCTTTTCTGGCTTCACTAACTTTTACCAAAGGTTTATTTAAGACTTCTTCTACTATGCTTGTCCTCTTTTTGATTTCACTGTCAAGAATACTGCATAGTGGTGAAAGGAGTTGCAGCAGACTGCCTTTAATGCTTTTAAGCAAGCTGTAACCTTAAAACCAGTTTTTCTCTTTCCTGATGATGACTCTCCCTTTTGTGTCAAAGCTGACAGCTCTGACTTTGCTATGAAAGTGATTTTCTCCCAACAAGTAAAGGAGGACAGTAAGTAGCATCCTGTAGCCTTCTACTCCAAGAGCTTTAATGCAGTAAAATGGATTTTTTAGTCCTAAATTATCTTCATTGTTTCTAGAATCCTTCAAATGCTCTAAAATATTTTGCATTATTTGTTCAAATGCTGCACAGATATTCTTCAAGTTATTTTTCTAAGCAAGCATGTAGATTTTCAAGTTATTCTAAGTAAGTATGTTATTTTGAGGAGCTAGGCCAATAAAGTCCTTCTTTAGATCAGCTGCATGTTGCTGTTTTCAGCCTTGTAAGATCCTTTGAGCTCTAGCTTCAGTTGAAGGCCTATATTTAGGATTGAAATCTATAAGCTGTTAGAATGTGTTACTTAAAGCAGCCTCAAAATTGTTTTTATCTGACCTTCTGTTATTGTTTTATTTCCTTTTGCTTCAATCTCTTTAGTTCTTCTCTTTGCCTAGCTTTTTCTCTCAGCCTTTGTTGCTTTAAGGTAGCAAGTGTGTTAGGGAACGCTTCTTTTCACTTATATTCTTGCCTCAGATCACTTTTTCTTGAACTACTCAGTCCAGTGCCAGACCTCCTCAAATGTCAAGTTGGGCTCGTCAAGCTGGGCTGGGTTTCAAATGAGGGGAATTCCTGGCCATCTAGCCATCATTTTCCCCCTCATTTCAGACTCAGCTGCACATGTGATCTAGACATGTGATTCCAGCAGATGACCTGGACATGTGACCTGGACATGTGACCCCAACATGTGACCCCAACATGTGACTTAGGTATCATGTGACTTACCTTATTTTCTTCAACGCCTAGCAAGGTGGATCTTTAGACTTGTTCTCTTTGGATTCCCCTCTGCCAGGTGCGTAACTGTTAATACTGTTTATCTACACATATATTAATATACTTTGGATTCCCCTCTGCCAGTTGCATGATTAGCCGCAACTCCTGGAGGTCGCCCTTACAAAGTGCCTGTTGTTGCATTGCTTTATAATTAGCCCCCCTTTCTCTATGAGCAATGTTTCTTCTTATGAGATTATTTAAAGCAAGATCAGCATGTATATTAGAAATATCATGCAATAGACCACCAGCCAATGGTCTTGCAAGAGCAGGTGTAGTTTGAGCAGTGCTGGAAAAAGCAGACTGATTAACCTCCATCTCAGCCTATTAGCTCTTCTAAGAGGAGGTGATAGTAGTAGCACCATTTTAGGTATAGGTTTCTGTAAAGGAATATTCCATCCTTCAGGTAAATGAATTTCAGGAATAATTACAGGATTCCTAGTAGATGTTACAAGAATAAGGGTGGTTGAGTTTCAAAAGAAGTAGTTGAAAATTGCCTGAATTATTGAAAAGCACTTCAATACCTTAAAAACAGTTAAAGTCACTTGCATGATAAGATATTTATTGTTAAAGTTTTACTTTATAGGCTGAATTTATTGTTAAAAGTTCACTATATAACCTAAATTAAATGTTTGGATACTGAGTGGTTGGTTTTCAATTGAAGATTCAAGCACTTCAATACCTTAAAAACAATCAAAGCTACTTGCATGCTAAGATATTTATTGTCAAAGTTTTACTTGATAGGCTGAATTTATTGTTAAAAGTTCACTATATAACCTAGATTAAATATTTGTTAATTAGTAGAAGGATGTATTTACTTTGTTATGTTTCTTTTCCACAGCTTTGAAGTTCTGATTTATTTGGTCATGCTTGATCAAGGAATGACCAAAGCATAAAAAGCAGTATCCACCAAATTGTGTTTTGCCTTTTCTATAGGTGAGCACTTTGCACACATAATGTGAAGGTGTCATATAATAGTTTTATAATTACAGATCTTACACCTCATCAAAAAACAATATATTAATCATGTTTTGTTGTATACTAAGTAGTACACTCAATACAGGAGTACAAAACTGAGCTTCAAATTAAAACTCAGCTTGTTATATAAGAAAGTTGACCAACAAGAAAAGTTCCTAGAGATTGTTGCATTTTGTATAAAAAGCTATGACCCATGCTTTCAGCATGGGCCTTATATCTTGTTGGAGGCTTTGCTTCTAAACCCTCCCAAATGCAAGGCTTGAAATAGTGTTGGAGATGATCCCTCTACAAAAACAATTAATTTCCAGTTTGACTAGCTTTGCTATGACTATCAACAAGTCTTAAAGACAATCAGTCAAACAGATTGAACTGGATCTCAGGTCACCTGCCTTTTCACATGGACAACTTTTTCCAGATGCACATCAGAAAACAGAATTAAAGCAATTCAGTTGCCAGAGAATACAGCTCAAGAACTACTAATATTTTATATTAAGAAAATGGTTTACAGCTTTGAATAGAATTTGTTATATATATAAATTGTTTTTTGTTATATAGACTTTGGACATTTGATTGATAAATATTATAGTAATAGTAATGCACAAGTGTAAGTGGAGTTGAGGTTGAATGAAGCCTTAACCGAATGAAGTGAGGTTGAGGCTAGATAAAGCCTTGCGCTTGGATGCACAAGGCCTTAACTAAATAGAGTAAGGTTGAGGCTAGATGAAGCTTAGTCTAATGATTCACCCATTTCTAGCTCTTCTGACCAACTACTTGGCCTGCCCTATCCCCTTCTGTCTTCTGGTAGTCAGCCTTAATGAGTCACATGCATGGACCTTACTCAGCATTGATTATTGTTAGAGTCATACTCCATTATATACTGGGGCCTGCTTTGTTAAGCAGTATTAGTAATATCACAACCACCAATATAGTATATAAAGGCAGCCTGTAGATGGAATATCTCTAGGCTAAACAATAGCAGTATTTTCCTGGCCTATCCACCAAATTTACTATAAGCTTTTTTAGCAATGTCCAACCCTCTGCTTGCCTTACCTGCCCCTTGCTTGACTCCTGCATGCCTTTGAACTTGCTTTACTCTTGCTTGTTGCTTGCATTGCTGGCACTGTAGAAGGAGTTCTGCAGACAATAAGCCTTGCTCTTACAGTCTTTTTCTCAATAAATAGAAAACTTCTCTTCAGATGAATTGAAATTAATACTTGAAATCAAGACTAAAGAACCTACAAACTTGGCATCTACACTGAGGCAATACTTCAGAACTCTGGACCTGATTTGAGTGACAATTATTCCCATTGCAAAATCCTCTAGTTAGATCTTAAAGCCTTGCATATCAAAATGCATATCTTCATCTAGCCTCAACCTCACTTTATTTGGTTGTGAATCTACATTTGTAAAGCAAATTCAGAATAATTATATTTATTGCTTTATTAAAATTCTATATTATATTCAATATATTTCAGTTTATTGTTATAAAAAGGCATTTACAATTGAAATTTACTCAGAATTTCTTTCCTTAATATACAATATTTGGAGTTTTTGTGATGGCCAGCAGAGTAAGAAAGAGAAACCTTGAAAAAGTCCATCAAAAACCATAGATCAAACAAAAAAAAGAATCAAGGACTAAGTGGTCAGAGATGCAAAATGAAGAGATATGTAGTATTTTATTGAGGGCTTCACCTCTAAACCCCTCTAAATGCAAGGCTCTATTAAGCAAAAACCTTACTGTGTTTAGTTAAGGCTTTCTATATTTGAGAGCAAGGCTTCCTTCATTCAGCCTCAAATCAAAGCTTGGACTTTTTTTTAACCTCACTTTAAGAATTGCTATCTAATTTATTACACCAACTTTGCTTATTATCTGGAAATTTTCTTATTTTATTTTGTTAGTATCTTGTTGGTCCAAACTCCTCCCCAAATGCAAGGCTTGATTCCACCCTCAACCTCAATTTTCACATTTTATTTTGTATGAAGAAAGCAACAAAGAAGTAAATACATTACAGCATGAAAAACTATCACCTAAAAACTATAGAATAAATTAAACAAAGAAAGTAGATATATAGCAGATGAGTACAATACAAAAATGTGCTGCTGTTGGGCCTTGGACAAAGGCAATACTCAGGTTCCAAACTGAGATTGAAATCAAGCCCCTCTCACATTTGAGCACATAGCTTCATTTTGAATATTGAGGTCTAAATTGTTATTTGCATCCATATATTTATAGCTCACTGATTGGATTGACATTTGTTTAATGAAAAAAAGAGTATAAATACATTACAATATAGAATACTATCAGCTAAAAACTATAGAAAAAATCAAGCAAAGAAGAAGATAGATAGATAAAAATCAACATATGCTGCTGTTAGGCCTTGAGAAAATGCAAACTCAGGTTTAAAACTGGAATTGAAATAAGCTATATTATGCAATAATTAAGACCTTCTACTGTAAACATTGCTGCCTAATTTGTTTGATAATTTTGACAGTGATTTTGCCTATTATTTGCAAAGATTATCCTGAACATTATAAAATCTATACATTAAGTCTACAGCTATCACTAATTAAATCTCTGTATCTTAGTCTGTTTCTTAAAAACATAGATTACATGACAGAATAGAGAAGGTGGGCTTTTAAAAAATATAGAAACTGTGTAAATGTAGGTGCTTACTCAGGGGAATACAGGTTTTAACTCAGATTGAAACTTCAAACCCAGCTCTCTAGAATGCAACAACCCGTGGAAACTACTTAAAACTCAGCTTGTTATATAAGATTCATTAATTCTGACAAATTTTTAGTCAGCACTTAGTTTTTACAAAACTTTTCCAGGGATTGTTGCATTATATAGAAATTAGTAATAGCACAGCCACCAATATAGTATATAAAGGCACCTGTGAAATAAAATATATCCAGGCTGAACAATAGCAGTATTTTTCTGGCCTATTCATTAAATGGACTGTAAGCTAACAACATCTGCCTCTTTGCTTGCCTTATTTGTCCCTTGCCCAACTCTTGCTTGCTTTTGTTGCTTGCTGCATTGCTGGCTCTGTAGAAGGAGTTCTACAGACTGCTCTTACATCCTTTCTCTGATAAATCCTCCCTACCCTGATGGGCCACTGACCTATCATACTCCTTGGAGACTGCAGCTACTCTTCTGAACAGAAAATTAGTGAGTTTTCCCACCTTCTCTGGACTGTCCTTCTTTGTATTAGTCTAAGCCCTTCCTCAGAATTCATGCTATTATTTTCTCATAGAGTTTCTCTAGTGGACAGGTGCGCTTCCACCTCTTATACTTAGTCAAGTCTATATCATGCTTTTGGGCCAGAGTAAAGGCATAGTAAAGTGCTACTACAAAGTCATAGCCAATTATCTATTAGAGTATCTTCTCCTGTTCTGCTATCCATTATAATGTACTAATGCTTGCTAGTCTAATTTACAATGAACCTCTTCTCTTTTCAGTCCTTGTACTTCCCATCTCTGAAGGAGGGTTGTTGTGATTTTACTTGACCTGGGTAGCATAAAGATTATGAGCGAGTTCTCTTATGCTGTTGTTAACAAAACCTAAGTCTCTTACTTGTATTGACATAAAGTTCACCATCTGTTCTCTAACCTGGCATTCACCCTTTTTCTTCTCTAGTTTCCTCAACCTCTTGAAGTCCTGTGAATTTCCACATTCCTAAACAATATGACTGCTATTTGGAGTTATGTTCCAGATAAGATTACTCCTTCAGGCTGCTCTTGCTCATGCAGCTGCTTAGTTTCACTCATGCTAAACTCAATCTTATGGCTTTGCTTTTCCAGGAGTCCAGATTCCAAGGATCTCATGTTTGCCCTAGTTTCACAGTGCTTGGACAAGTGGCCAACCTTGCCACACTTGAAGCATTGCCCTTCCTTCATGTACTTCAATTTCTCCCCATCTGATAGCTTCTTGTGCTTATCATTGCCACAGGCACCACCATGTGCCTTATTGCTACTTTCTTCCTTGGGTTGCCAAAAATTCTAGCCTGCCTGCTGGTTGCCTGTTATTCCTTCCTTACAATTGCTCAAGTAATCCTTCCCATGTTTATTAGGGTGGGCCTCTCCTTTATTGGGCTTTTCAGGATTGCAATCACCTCCAGCCTCTTTTGTCTTGTCCAGATCTTCTTGGCAATGGTTTGATCCTGTATCTGCCTCCAAACCTATTTTTTGGGCTATTTCATAGGTTTTGACCATATGCACATCTTTCTTCAGCAGTCTGGGCCCAAGCTATTTTTGAACAGTCTCTGCTGTAGTTGAGCCTGAAGCCCATGCCACAACTTTCTTGCCCTCTCCCTCTTGTGTGCATATCCTACTATGCAATAGAGGATTTTGAGTTCCACTACATATTCACATACTGTCAGATGTTCCTGAGTAAACTGATCCAGTTTCCTCTGCTGCAGCACCTGGAAGTTGGGTGGGAAGCAAGAGTTAAATAACCCCATTAGAAACCTCTTAAAGTTCTACTTTTGTAACTCCGTAGACACCTCGTTTAGTTTGCTACTTTCACAACCTGATGGCTTCCAGGGATTCATGCCTTCCTTATATATGTGGTGTACTGGGTAATGAACTGGAAGTATCTCATGGGGTCAGCCTCCCCACCATAATCTTAACTTGTTTGTACCTTCTCTTCCTCAGCCTCTCTTCTTCTTGGCTTTCTCCTAGCCATTAGAGGACAAAGAATCCCCCCCAGAACTGGAGTCACTAGGTGAGTTCTCATGTTCCTCTTCACCAAAGGTATCCAAGCTGATCCCTGTGTGTGCGTGGGGTTGCTTGCTGGTTGTATGTTTTGGGTGATCAATCCGATGGTTCTCTGGTAGCGAGCAACAGATTTGATAAGTCTTGAGTCTTGCTTTTGTGTCAAAAATATGTGGTAATAGTGTGACTAGCATCACAATCCTTGCAACACTAAGTCCTTTCTGATATCTGCACTCTGACCCACATCCTCGAAGCTATCACATGTTTCTCAATTCTCCTTTATCTGACCCACTTAATATGTTCTCCTACGATATCCTCCCCTCTATGTCATTCTGATTTTCACGAGTAACTCAGTTTCTTAGACTTCTCCTTATTTTCTCTCCAAATTAGTTTACTATAGAACCTCATGTATTTGTCTATCTAGCTTCGTGGAATCAACACAGTTGTTCTTCTGACCATTTGAACCCTCAGCCTTTTTCAATCAGCCTCAAGACATCTCGCTGCTTACTTAATCTTTGATCAATCTTGTTGTGACAACTAGGTCCCAGTATTACCACACAAGTTCTCTTGCTGAGGACAACGGCGATTCAAAGCAATCAATTTTCGAGTACTAATAATATCGTATATATAATCGATTCAAAGCCATAAGAAATAGATTGTATAGTAAGAATTAATGAGGGAATGTGCAGTGGCGCAGCACTAAGTCACGAAACGTTACCCCTCCGCTACACTTATAATCCTCAAATTCCACAGCACTTGGTTTATATTGAATGGTATCCTCCGTTTGAAGCCCTGGAGCATCATCACAGCCTGCACAATGTCTTACCATTGAACTACTCTGCGGGCAATAGGATCTGTAGTGTCATCACACAAGTTGAAGATACAATACAGTGTCCATCTGTTCCCAAAATCTGATCCTATTGCTCCCTCGAAATGGACTAGTAGTAATGTCCTTGACGTATGTAACACATTCTTTGTCAATGACTTTGCTGACTGACACCGCTACCATTAGTATGCTAGCTGTTTCATTTTGTCTTAGATACAATTCAAACACTCTGTGTCTTAATTTTGCACATTGTTGGCAGTAATAAACCAAAATCAGCACAAGAACTTCCGACGCGGACATCAGTAAGCACTATTAGCCAAAATGTCGTTCATTATCATTCAGCAATGTCGTTGTCAAATTAACTAGATTTACATGATTTTGCTTATTTATAATTACAGATTCGAGGTTCTCCTGATGATCAAGAACAATATTGAAATTGATGAGGTGCAGGACGGAAAGTGCCATATATCAATTGATGGTCTCACTGTATTGAGAGGGTTCCTGGACCTGAGTTCATACTTCCGAAATACTCGGAATGTAGAAATTTGCTCAAGAATTATGGCACTGCATGTGAGCAAAAATCAATTTTAGCTGTGCCGAACCGGGGGTACTATGCAGGCTATCAGATGCGACTGTGAAAACAGATGCAAAGGGAGTGGTGTTGTACGTTTCCTCCATTCCCAGTGAGTAATGTAGTATCAAACACCCTTGGCTGTCTTTCTCAACCTGCGATCCTCGTCCTCCGCAGATGTTCAAAAGATCGTCTGCTCTTGTAGTTTAACACCCCAGCGCCTTTCTGCAAGGCTGAGCTAATCACTGACTCCGCGCTAAACACCAGGTTTGCTCTCCACCTGCATACCTGCTAAAAGAAGTCTTCTAATTCTTACCCAAGCTCTCGGGAATGCCGCACAGACTCTCTCTGCCATGGGCAAAAAGTGCCTTGAACACCAAAACTCAATTTACGTACGTGACTTTTCTAAGCGATTTTGATCCACAAAGCGCTCAAAGCAGTGTAGTTCGGTATCGGACGTTCATGCGCAGCTACCACATGACGTCATTGTACTCATTATCCTCGAGATTCTTAGTCGCTACCATGCACCAACCATGGCCAGGGACTCAATACAGACAATCTGTCAATACGCCCTAGTCTCCCGAATCTTTCGCTCCATGATCCAGCCTTTCATCTTTTCCCACGTCTTCATCAACTCACGCAACAGATGCTCCAGCTTCCTTCGCATTCTGTTCGATAACAAAAACATACAGAAATACGTAAAGGAGCTCTACATACTCGACAAAAGCTACTGTGACGAAAAGACATGCCCCCTGACTTCCTCCGTCCTACCCTACATTCTGAACATCTTAGCTACCCATGGGACCTTGCATTACCTCCGATTCCGGTGTATAGACAATGGTCTTGTTGAGTATGAACGGCGAAGTAGACTACCAAGGGGCTCCATTCTCGCGATTCATGGCGGTAAATATCTAGGAACGTGCCGGAACGACGAACCCATTGATTTCAGGCCGGCAGCTGCATCGACTTCACAAAGCACTAGAGAAACACCCACACAGATATCGAGCATCAGAAGCCAAAAGACAATAATACAACAGCTCTCTGACTCATTATCGTCTTTGAAAAACAAGCAGTCATCTACCTTAGTTACCCAGCGAAAGGCTGACCATCCTCTCAAATCTCTGGGACTCGGTGGGCTAGAGTCAAAGAACGTCCTCGAATTTCTGCTAACGCCGTACTGCACTCTTGACGTAACCAATTTAAACCAATTGACGGTGTATTCAGTGGATCCTCATACTCTTGACGCTGTATATCGCGTTGCCGATCGTTCGAGCCGAAGTCTCGAACGAATCCTGGTTTATCAACCCACCGAATTGGATTATTGGTTAACAGGTAAGCTCGTGTTCGCTTAGCGCCATTCTCCAAGTGTGTAATTCACTGACTCACGGACGCCTTTTTTCCCGCCTCGCCAGAGTTACTCCCAGAACGTGGTTTGAATCTATCTATGCTGAAGCAATTGCGTGATTTTGCGTTCTTTTTGCGGCAACCAGATGATCTGGGTAGGAACTTCCTGGCCTGGGCAGGAGGAAATCGATTCCACGAAAGATTGGAGAGTATCAGCGTGATAATGACCGCGGCCTTTACTCAGTGTCTCTTTCAAGATGAACGTGATTTTAAGGACCTTGACGCGGTGCTTCTCAGAATGGTCAAGGACCAGGTAGGCCCATGCGTGGTCTACATTTACGTTGTTGAAGGGACACATCGTGTCACGGAGACGATGATCCATGACGCACTTCCTCGAATAGATCTTACCGGCACGTTGAGAGTGAAGATTCTTCGTATGCTGGGTCCAAATTACCTTCCCTCTGTCGATTTTACTGTCTACGTACATGATCCCAGAAGTAGTAGCATTGGTTTGTATTGCCCAAACTTGCGTCTGTGAATTTATTTTTTCTACTTTGATCATATCTATAGAAGCTAGCAGCTTTCTATGTCTCGTGTTCTACAACAGGATGACTTCCCGTAATCATTATCATAACCGATCATCGCAAATGATTCGATCGGAAACGTGAACGTGACCAACTTACTTGTTGCACAAAATTAAACCACCATGCCCTCCCAGCCAGCGCGCGTAGCGGAATGGACATCAGACTCATGGAAAGGGAAACCCGTTGCACAAGTGAGCTAGGACTCCGTTTCCGTTCAGAATCGCTGTTTCCAAACTGTTCACAGCTGGTTGCCTATCCTGATGAAGCACATCTCAACAAGTACCCCACTGCAATGACACGTTATAGAATTCATCTGTTGAATTTATTCTCAGGGTCCTCTCAAAGATCTCAACCCTACCTCCTCTAGTTACGCCCTCGGAGGTTCGCTTTATCTTACTACTGCCAATAAGAATCAAAGTGGGTACTGATGCGATGAGATCCGCAGATCGAGCGGCTACGCCACCAACTCAGCCTGGTGCAGCGTAACGAAGCCTTCCTTCTGCATGCAGGCGATTGTGCCGAAAATTTCGATGCTTGCACTAACGTATACATCTTCCATGAGTTCGTCCATACTTCAAGGACTTAACGTGAACTTTGACCTAGGAAAATATCTCTGCCAAGATCGGGCTTATTCTCTCATTCTCCTTGATACTCGTGTGGGGAGCTCGCCTTCCTATTGTACCTTGACTTTTGCTTTCTCAGTCTTCAGCTCAATTGTTTTGAATAGGTGCGCATCGGTCGTATCGCAGGGCAGTATGCGAAGCCGCGCAGTAGTTCCCATGAACGTGTTGGCGACCACGATGTCTTGAGCTTTCGGTATGCTGTTTTATTGTAAATCGCTCGGAGTTTTATTGACGTATCCCTTTTTCTTTCGATCAATTAGTGGTGACAATGTGAATGGGTAAGGACTAACTTTGGGTGTCTGCCAAAATGTTGAGTTTCCGCAGATTAGACGTGGACGACCGTACACCAGATCCTGAGCGCCTTTTAAAGTACAACCTCATGGTCATCATGCTTTTTGTTTGACCGACTTTTCTACAGAGCATATTTTCATTCCGCGACGACGCTCAATTACGTGCGTGGCCTCCTGAGCTCAGGCTTTGCCTCTCTGCATCATCCCCGTGACTGGTCTCTCGCTCATGTGCGCTCACCTGCTTTAAGGCAAGGACTTCTCACTTTATTCTGCTACATTCCCCGTGTTTCTACTTCAGTTATCATCTCTCCACATCTCCCCTCTTATTCGACTACCTCCAGCTCTCGACTATGACTTACTCTTCTACAGACGCGAATTCTCCCAGATAATCGACGCTCTGGGCGATGCTCTCGATTTTTCCCGCACAATTGGGGCTGACGCCAATACAACACCATACGAACGCGGTGGTGCACGCAACACGCTTGAAGAAGTAGATTTCTATACCAGGTATGCATCGCAACTTTTTCCTGATTCCTACTTTAAATATCGTAAACACAGTCATGAGGGTCTTATGTTGGACTATGAGCAGGCGCTCACGCGTGCCCTACTTAAGCCGGATGGCTCTAAAATTGAATCTGGCACGGAATCCGATCCGCTCCATAAGGCTCATTACAATACCTCAGCCCACTTCCTGTGGATTGGAGACCGCACACGCCAGCTTACTGGAGCGCATGTCGAGTACTTTAGAGGTATCCGGAACCCCATTGGTATCAAGGTCGGGCCCAGCATGATGGGTGATGAGCTTGTTCGGCTCCTTGAAAGTGCGCATTTCCGAATCGCTTTATGGCTTTTTCATACTTCCATTACCGATCCTCTTTTCTCTAATGTCGTTCCAAAACTCAACGTCTCTCTTCTCAGTTGTCAACCCCGATCGAGAGCCCGGACGGATCACGCTCATTACACGTTACGGTGCTACCAAGGTAGATAATGTATTCCCCGGCTTCTTGCAACAAAAATCAAACTCACCAAAATCGAAAACTAGATACAAACGCATCTTCCTGAGCACATCAGAAGTGTCCAAGTCAGCGGACACCCAGTTGCTTGGATTTGTGATCCGATGCATGGAAAGTAAGTTGTTCCTCCCTGCGACCATCCGTGGACCTTAAATTTGCATTAAGCACTCAGACCTCGAGCTCAGGGTTGAAAACTCGTCATTTCGGCACAATTATCTCAGAGATCGTAGACTGCCTCCGCATTCACGCCACCAACAATTCGCGTCTTAATGGGGTATCTCTCGAGTTCACCGGAGAGCTCAATGATGAAGGTTTCAGCGTGACGGAATGTGTTGGTGGAAGCATGGAGCTTGGGGAAGAAGAGCTCGGGCTCAGGTACCAGGTCAGGCACTCCTTGTTACGAGAATATCGACATATCAGCTGACCATCTTCGGAAATTAGTCGTTCTGTGATCCAAGGTTGAACTTTGAACAGTCTTTGGGTATTTGATCGATTAGTATATCTCTACGCTGTTGCTGATCTGAAATACAGATGTGGCTTTCCTCATTTCAAATCACTTCAAAAAAGAACGCAGAGGTATGAATGGCGAGAAGGATGTGTTGTATACTGAGCTTGCGGGGAGATTTGCAGGAGGTCGATGAATGTGACAGGAGTGCGAAAGTGGTCCCGTCCAGTTGCGTTCAAGATGCACGATGCACGTACATGTTCTGAGGCTTTTATCGCTGTGCTCACGGAATCATCTCAGTCATATCTGTTGTGAATACGATCTTCTCTAGAATCTGCTCAGTCTTTTGATCAGGTGTGATTTCTGTTTGAATTGAAGTTACAAGTCATACCAAGGTGTACCTGGCCAAGTAAAAGAAAATAGAAACATGTATTCTCCATGTTAAGGGTAGGCCATTTTCAACTTTTGCAATGTGGAGAGTCAACAGAAACCCAGAGGATACGATAAGTATAGTATGTTGGGACTTGAAGCTTGATCATGCCGAAAATACCGAGAGCAAGATCCTTATTCCTGATAGAGTACACATGCCTTGATGCCTTGCGCTGGAGCAAATTCGTTATGTGGCCGTACAAGGGGAATTAGTAGCTTCAAGCTCTAAAAGAACTTTATATTCTTCATGAGAGTTTGCGCTGAACTTCGATAATCCATCGGCTTCGACATCCATCGGCTTCGACAATATGTGGATCGATTTATTCCCTTTTTTGTCATACAAACTGCAAATTCAAGAGCGAGAAACATGATGTATCACGTATCTCCGACCAAAGAGATTACTGATGTCCCGTTAAACTACTTTATAGTTTGCTCTATGCTGAACTAGTGACTCCAGACACAACAGAGAGCCAGGATTTTCGAGAGGTGATCTCCTTGAACCACCTATTAAACGAACCACTGAGTACGAGTGACGAGACATGTTAAGTAAAGATACCTTGCAACGTTTGGCTTGGTCTCCATGATATTGCTTCCAGCTACTGCAAGCATGGCACCATAAGGAATATGGAAGAGATCGGCGAGAGTCAACTCCTAGGTCACCGAGTCAGTCGGAGGACAAGGTAAACCGTACACACTTACATCACCAGCTACGTACTTCTGTTTGCTCAAGATCTTGTCGTACACGTCCAACTTAGCATCCAATTTCTTGATGTACGTCTCGAAGGCAGCGGGATCTGGAGTTAATCCATGAAATCTAATTGTCGTGAAAGGTTCATAGAAAGCTCTCTGACTGATTAACCTGAACTCACTTCTTAAAAACATTCTCAAATACTGCAGCCGATGCAGAGGCGTCGAAATTGGATTGCTCGATCGAAGCAGCTTGTTCAAATAGAGCGTACTTTTCAAGATCCGTGGGAATCAGCTTTGTTCCCTGGTCCGCATACTTGGTAGCGATATAGCGGCAGATGGCACGGCTTTCATAAAGGATGAATCCATTGTCGTCCTATAATTATTTAAGACTGCAAATCCAATGCACCGATGAACATCTTACGATGTAGGGTATCTGTCCGAAAGGTTGCTTCTCTAGATATGCAGGAGACTTGTGTTCACCTTGGGCGAGATCAACGGCAATGATTTCGAAAGGAACTTGCTTCTCAAGCAGTACAGTCGCAACACGTTGAGTGCAGGTTGAACGCGGCGACCCATAAAGCTTGAGGACCATCACTAGATCTGGGTTTGAGAGAGGAGTCGAGTTTGATTTCGTTGAATTCTATCGATCTTCTTTATATCTTTGTGGATCCAGACTGAGATAAGCATCAATCTTTGTCAAGCGGCCACTTCAGTTATTGCCGAGTTTATCTGTCGTAAAGCTTGAGTCTTGAACTTACTGAGCAGTCGGTTTTGGGCCGTGTTTCGTATAGTATCAATACTCAGAAGGTACCAAATGCCGAGATATGCAGGGTCAAAGGTTTCGATTTCGAAGACGAAGTCGACGACGACATTTCTCTCTTAACAAGGCAGACTTATGTAAAGCTACTTATCCAAGTCAATTCTTGCTATCGTAATGCTATCGTAATGCCCATAAGTTATTATTAGTCAAGTTCGTAGCTGACCATATAGGACGTGCGTCAGCAGTCGATCGAACAGACTACGAGTCGTGAGGTGAAATTTCTAGCCATTCGTTCTTTTGTAACTCTCTGGATGTACCTTTACATTTTCTACAGCTCGACTTTCTTTGTATATCATGCCCACCTACAGTATTTTTCCAGTAACTGGAAAGAGAGCATGGGTGCTACAAAAAGCCAATTTCACATTATCTGTACTGCGTATAGATGTGTGTAGTACTATATAGATGTCTGGCTATAATATTACGTTCATTTGGTGGACCTTCCGACCGCGCCGTGAAGGAACAACTGATTTTTCTCGATTCAACCTCATCTTGACAGTAGAGCTCACACCCGAAGAGAGTGAAAATATCAATTGTAAAGAGTCTCAGACTGAGATAAGACTTCAGTTCATGAGGACACAAAACCGGCGAACTCCGGTTCGCGCAATCACCCTTTAAGTCATGTTTCTCATTTTGGTCGTGGACTTCCATGGCGTCTACGTCGCTATCCATACCCCTAGAAGTCCTTTACAATATTCTCGATCGGCTTTCTCTTGATCTTCTCAGCTTACACAAATGTTCTTTAGTCTCGCGGCCGTTTCTTGCCTACTGTCGCAAACTCCTTTTCGCCGAGATTTACCTCGTCGATCCGGTCAGTTGTCGTCGTCTTCACAGCGTAGTCGCAGGTAACCTATCTTTGGCGAGCTACGTTCGTAAATTGGAGGTCATATCCAGCCCTCATGACGAATATCGTTCCCGTAGATGGGTCACCGTGGAACATACACTGGCACCTCTTCTCCAGATGTTGCACAATCTGCATTCATTTACTCTACGTGATAATCATTTTCTATCGTGGAGTAACCTTCCTTCTGAACTTCAACTCTCAATCTGCAATCTTTCATCTTCGACCTTGACTTTGGGTTACATCGAAAATATACCTATGGAACAGCTGCTTGGTCGTAACGTCATATTGAAAGGTCTCACCCTAAAGAACTGCAAACCCCAATACACTAATTCTCCTCGACCTTTGAGTCGACCTTCACCTTTTGAAGTAGTAATGCAACTTGGATATCTGGAATCCCTTAAAATCCGTGACTCTCCACGATGCTGGGAGAGGCTGTGCACAACCCTGACACATGATGACGCGCGCCTATTCTTGACGCGCCTCAAAAATCTTGAACTCTCAGGAAATCCTGGACAATTGATATTTGAAGTCGCTGGAAAGACACTTCAAGAAATCATATTAACAGGCCTGGGTGACGCCAAGGCCGGTATGTCTCGCGCCAATAAAATAAACAATCATTTCTCACTACTCTTAAGCGCCGATTCATGACTTTCTTCCCTCGTTTGATGCGCTGCCTTCTCTTTTGTCACTCTCAGTAAGCACGAAGTTCTCGCGAGGACATGCAAATGATCCTCTGCCCCACCTCGCGCATGCTCTTTCGAGAACCGAGAGGACAAGTATGCTGATGCATCTCAATATTCATATCGATTTCTATGATGTCTGGAAATTTGCAATCACACTGAGGGATGTAGATTCTGTCGATTGCTACGAGTTTTGGCATGAGCTCGATCGAGCCTTGACAAGGCCCCATGTCTTTTCAAATCTCGTGCGTGTAAATATAACCTTGAACGTTGGTGGTGGCAGTCAAGCATTTGCGTCCCTTCCAGCTTGTCGCCTTAAGGGCTTGATGAATATGGGTGTATTGATGATGACATTTCTCGATGGATGATACCTAAATTATGCATGAATGCTGCCGTTTACCTTTTTTGTATTTGCTTATTATGCCCTCAGAACTCTGTTGTTGTCTTTTTTAACTTACTTAACACTCATGCTCTACGTAGGGGTATTGTTCGATATCCGGTTGTATCACTGAACTTTCTTTGCTGACAACAGGGCCTGGTATCTGATGGACTTTTGAGTGTACGAGGGATCCTTCGTCAAATGGACACCTGAAGGTCCGTCATGATGAGCAGGGAGTGTTTGAGCCTCAAACTATCAATTATACGGACCAAGATGATAAATTTATGCGTGAGGACTACAACTTTGATGGAACGCCCAGGCGGGTAAACTTTGGCGAACGCTTGGCTGCCATAGCCTGGACGTTTTCGGAAATATCCTCATAAGAAGATTTCAATGTCACAATAAGTACGAAGAAAGAGGATGCAACGTACCGTAGTCATCAATGCTGCTGCATTCCAAGTGGCAGTGTAGAAGAGGTTCTCCTCCACACTACGACACAAAATTAATACCTATAATCCAGGAAAGTTAAGGCGAAAAATACCTGTGGTCTCTTGCGTGGTTTATTAAGTGCTTTGCGCCCGTCACTGCTACAGGGCTCTTCGCGGCGATTACCTTAGCAAGCTCCAATGCTGCTGCAACAACACCATCGTGGCCACCTTCCACTACCTTCGAGACAAGTCCAAAACTATGAGCTTCCGCCGCCGAGAAGAACCGGCCAGTATATGCCAATTCGCGTGCGGCCGACAAGTTCCCCATGATCTTCGGTAAGTGCGCGAGAGTACCAATGTCAGGGGCAAGGCCGACATCAACCTCCTACGACAGCGTTAGCCCCTTCGAAGCTGAAATGGTAAGTTGGATACTTACTTTGATAGAGAACGTTGCGTTGGATGCGGCATAGCGCACGTCACACGCTGCGATTATATCGACGCCGAGTCCAACGACGGGTCCATGAACAGCTGCGATGACGGGGAACGGACATCGATCAGGAGTTCCGATAGCGTGTTGGAACTCTAGGATGGTATTTCGCAGAGCAAGGGAGGCGCGTGCGCGGTCGTGTGCAGTATCTGAAGCGACTAGAGCGAGATCAGCAGCAGATTTCACTATATAGAAGTGAATATAGTCATTTGGATCAGGAAGGACGAACTGACGATCCAGACCAGCGGTGAAAATCTTAGAAGCAGCTGATGAAACGACCACGGCTCGTATGTCTTCCCCTGCCGCGTGTGCCCTCATAAACATCTCAAAAGTCCTCCCGTATTCCCGCCAGTACCTGTGGAAATCGATGACGTTGATATTCGACAAGCGGAAAGGACACGTTACTCTGAAGAGAACGCGTTGACTGGGTTCCTGTTAGACTTTTGTTAGCAATGGGAGGCACACGAGAAGATCAAGACGTACCGCGAGAGCTCGACATGGAGGACGTGCAGAGCCGGTTCAGAAACCTTTATCCATTTCGTGCTGTACTTCGACATCGTTCTTGTAAGTAGGCAGTCGCGGAAACGAATGGATGAGGCCCACACATGCCAACTCAGCTCCGATTACCGATCACAACCGCTGTTCTATGTCTTGCGAGAAAGCGAATATACTCAGACTCGAAGTCGCGTCAAAGTTGACAAGAGAGGCTGGAAGTGAGATTCGGTCCGATCATGACGCGTCGAGATCTATACTACATGGCAGGAAAGATTCACTCAAATCTTGCACATGTATCTGACGAAACAAAGTAAAAAAAGTGGTATAGTGTAATAAATCAACGTTCGATCAACTGCGGTCCGTACAATAGTAAGTAACTTTCCTCCTATCCGGAGCTACCAGCGCTGTACTAAGTGTCTGTAAGTACTTATAAGTGGTCGTGAATGAAGTAGTGTGCGTGTAATCAAATGCGAATGAGAACGATAATGAAGATGGTGTGTATGTACAATGATAATGCATAAGAACCATTATATCCTCATATTCATGAGAAGAAGATCGCGGAGAAGACAACACCAACTAGACCAACGATGCTAGATACCGCAATGGTCGACGCACTGTTGTCAGTCGCGGTAGCGGTGGCAGCACTGGCAGTCTTGCTAGACGATACAGGGGCCTTGCTCGCACCCGATGACTCACCAGGGGCTCCGCTGACGGTCGGTGTAGGAGTAGCAACAGGAGCGTTGCCGCTCACAGTGGCGATCAAGCTGTAAAGCTGAGCAGACTGGTAAGGAGTGCAGCTGGAGCTGGCAGGGACTTTGGGCTGGTAGGGCATAGTGGAAATGGCGCCGAGAGCCTCAGGAGGCTGGGTATAAGTCTGTACGACACCAGCGGCATCAGTATACACGCCAGGGAAGTCCTGGTTGTCACCAAGGCACGCCTCAAATGTACCATTTTTGGCGTTGTTGGGTGCGTTGTAGGCACAGCCGATACGATCGTAGATGTGTTGGCAGAATTTCGCAGCATTGGGGCCGGCAGGGTCGCAAGCCTTCAGACAGAATGCGTTGCCACCCATGAAACTGATGAATTCCGGTTAAAATGCGATTAGGCAGGACAGAGGTAAGGTACTTACTTGTGCCATTCAATGACTTGCTTGTACACATTGTTGTTGCCGTTGGACCAGGCATTGGAGAACATGATACCACCCATAGGGTTGCCACGCTATCGGGAAAATGTCAGCGGCCGTTACACACATCAAATGTTAAGCGACGCGACAGGGGCGGTGATCGGAATAATATCGGAACCAGTCGGGGTAACATGGCATCCGATACAAGACAATAAACAAGGTGTCAAGAGAGGGCTGTACATGACTGAAACGGACTGGAGGGATATGGCCGAGGAATGCGACATTGAAATAGAGTGATGAAAATCAGATAAATGAAAGCGCCACAATAGAACGATCATGGAATTGAAGTCAAGGATCAGGAGAGAACTCACAAGATCGGCACCATGAGGATCAAGCTCTCCACCCCAGTCGCCAGATGCAATGTTGACCTGTGTCTGGTCAATGAAGCCGACAACTTGAACGTAGTCAGGTGTACGCATGAATTGGACACCCTGGAGGGCGCCAGCAGGAATCAAACGAGTGCCACGGCCAGGCTTCGTGCACCATGCAACCATCTCTCCTTCCTGGTCGGCGACAGTCGCGTTAACGGGGTCAGGGGCCCAAAGACAGAAGTCTGATGGATTTGATCACTGAGCCCCGAATGGTAAAGTAAAATGAAATATGACAGACACACCATCAATGGAGTTGAGGAACGAAGTCTGGCACAGTGACTGCTGGTTCTCTGTAGTCGAGTTGCAAAGGTTGTAGCCATGCTGGAAGCCACGGATAAGACCCTGGTCAGTGTCGACTTTATAAGGCTACGACCACAATATCAGGCCGATACATTGGTAGAAGAACAGATTCTATGAACGTACAATTCCAGTAGGGTAAGAAAAATGCTTGTTCGCGAGGGGGGTGGGGGGGAAAGTGCTCATTGATGGGTTAGCGATTTGAGCATTGATGCTCGATATAGAAGCAACGAGAGCAAGAAGGGCAGAAAAACGAGTGGAAGGAGACATCTTGAGATGAGCGACTAATAGAGGAGAAACCTCAACGAAAACTGAAGAAAGTAGAGTCGTGGCAACTTAAAAGTTCCTTGTACCCTTATAACGGCGGCCTAACCAGCGGAGTCTCATTTTTTTATATCTACACTTTTGCTGATCGATCAATTAGCAAATGTGCCATTACACAAAGGATTTCGGAGATCTCACATGTCAGATCGACGTGCACGGACCATCTCCACGTGAGTTTGTTGAAAGGAAACGCGTCGCACTTTTCAAGTTCCGCTTCACGCGTTTATAACTGAGGCATTTTACACGTTAGTTTATTTTTCGCCCTTTGTTCCTAACCCTCATCTTCCCTCCCCGTCTTGCATACACCCGCTTCTCGTAGACGCAATGGCGAAGACTGCTACCGGTAAGCTCGATTAGTGACCGTGATGGAACCCCATACCTTATCAACCTCCTTAGTGACTAAGACAAAGACAGCAACTAAAACCGCGAATGACAAAAAGACTCGACCTAAGGCAGGTAGGTTTTACCCAACTTATGCTCTGACAGCATATACGCGCGTCCACATTTTGATATAATTCTTCTCACCACAGATAAGGCCGATAAGCCCAAGCGCGAGCCCACGGCATACCAACTTTTCTGTAGAAAACATATGAAAGCATGGAATGATGCGAATCCAGGACGCGCAAAGGAAGCAATGTCCCAGGTACGTCCTCATTCTTCATATGTGTCTGATCCATCGATATTGATTTCCACAGATGGCAAAGCTTTGGAAGGACGCTCCTGAGAACCCAAATCGTGGTGCCGAGCCGAAAGCACGTAAACCGAAGGAACCTAAAGCTCCTAAGGAACCCAAGGCGAAGGCATCGAGGAAGAAGAAGGCTTCTGCAAAGGATGAAGGCAAAGATGAAACGAATCATTCGAGCGACCCCATGGAGGGTGAAGATACACCAGAAACTGATGACGATTGGTATGTAACTTTTTTGCTCGAGTTGCTATCCTCCTCAGAAAGAAGCTCTTTCTTGTAGATTGGTACTCGACCTCAAACGCACCATCCAGTTGTTGACACGTATCCACAATCGCTAACAGTTGTTCACTTTGATTGACATGCATGACGTTGTGTAACTTATTCCTTTCTCGCTTTAGTTAATAGGCTGTTGTACTGTTAAATGTTGTACCCTATACCTGTTATATAAGCTGACGGCGCCAGATACCAAGTTGATTCATTGTTTTGTCGCAATTTCATGAATGCAAGTAGTGTACATATTGCATGAATATTACATTACACCTACGGGCTCGCGAATGCGAAACTAATTATTAACAACTTGGGAAATTAGTAGTTGCTGGCACTTCACGAAGATTGATGATCAGCAAGAAAACTGACGTATCAACATGCTACGTAGCAAGAACGGCTTCTGATAACTTTGACCGTGGAATGACCTCGAAACTGACCAGTCAGCTGCAGATGCTCCAAGTTGATGTATCATCTACACACCATACTTACATGCAGGTGGTATGAATCCGTTGACTGGTTCAAGTTCGCGTGGGATCTTGGAAACCCATGTGGCATATATATTCAAAATAGTCACGAAGCACTCGTCATGCTTCAACGTTAACCACCACAATTATATATACATATCCAAGGTAAGGCAGGTGCAGGTTGTGTAACCCGCTCCACCCCGAATCCGTCGAACGTAACTATTTTTAAAGTGCGATGATAATCCGGTGTTATATTAACGACGATGGCAATTGACATTCGACGCGAGCAAGGTATTCAATGGTACGTAAAAATTGCTTGACAGCCGGACTTGGGAGAATATCGGGCGCACCAGGGTGCATACGTCCCATTCGAGTTCGTTCTTGGACAGATTCGGAGAGAAACATCCATCCCAAGGACGACCGTATGTAAGTAAGCTCGCCGGTTCTGTAGCGGAGACTCATTATTTCGTTATGTGGGGTAGGCTGGCCCTACAGCAGGCTCCAACATGTGGAATTTGGATGCATATCTCCTGAGCCGGATTACAAGAATGTTGTTTGACTGAATTGAAGTCAGCAGCAGAATGAATGCCGGTTGCGTTTAGTGCAGGGTTGAGTTATTGTCGAAATAATGCATGAGTGGGCGCTAGTGGGCGTTAGTGGGCGCTGCCCGTGCAAAGTAGATCCATTTATGTATGATTTCCGCCGGTTGCGATTGCGATTTCGTACGAGGTATCCTTGTAGCACGACTTCAGCGCTACAGCTATCATGTTATAGCATATGTACAAGAGCAAGTCACCAAATCATCACAGCTAGTCACTAATTGATCAATCCTATCTACTGCCTTTGCTTGGGCTTGGAAAGGACCTCGAGCAAAATCCCGTTACAGTCTGCATTACATGCAGCATGGCTCAGAGGCGTTGTTCATTGTGGCTTGCTGGGGTTGTCATTTTCCTTGTTCTGCTTGCCATAATATGCCATAGCGAGCTCAGTGGAGACAGTGAGAACAAACACGAAAGATCACATCCCGATTATCAGCGTTACAAGACCGTGACAATAAGGCTCTACCCAACCTACCCACAAGCCGAACGGTTTGTTTGTGGGTTATCATTGAAATTTCATCGTAAGCCCAACTCAAATCCGAAAAGGCCCTGAATGTCCGATTGATCATCAGTTCCACCTTAAAATCCAGAACTTTCATGACAAGCTTCCTACATATCTCATGTTCGACGCATTTGTGACCTCGGAGCTTGCTTTCTCGACCCTTGGAAGTTCTGATGAACAATGATATCTTTGCAAATGAAAATGATGATCTCCTGCGGGTTCTCTGTTGACAATGCTAGTCCAAACTTGTGCTCGTCTCTTACACATCTGATCTGAAAATACAAGCACATTGACTAGTACGCCGGCTATGGCCTTGGTTGCCTCGTCTTTCGAGTATACTTCAGGATTTCTACTAAGCCCGCGCGTAGCCGAATGTACGTTAAAAACATAGCTACCCTGTCCTCCACATACATTCAGGGTCTTAATCAAGGTCTCCATGCCAGGCTTTTTAATTTCTTGCAACCCTTGGTTTTTGCCTCGTTGTCAACATTTATCTGATCTCTAACATACTTATACGCCGATGTATAGCTAGGTGAACACGTCGTGTGGACCTTTTTGGGGTTTGAAAACAGCCGATGCGGTGGATATATAAATATCTGTGCCTGACTAATGACGAGCTTCAGCTAGTTGCTCACTCACTTTCATTCCTTACATTTCCTAACAGTGCTACTTTCTCCATGAATTTGTTTCGCGAAAAGGGCTGAGGACCATAGTTAAAGCCTATTCCCTCGTTTACCCTCCAGGATACCGGCAAGATTTTAATCAGCGCTGCGGAATGGTGTCGTTGCCGAATACGCAGCCACGGACCGAAGTCCGTATGCAAGATGGGTCATTCTCTGCGGTAATACTCTTGCCCTAGGTGGTTAGCCTTGAGTCCCTTGAAACTCATTAGAATCGAAGTTGATCAAATTCGGCATTATCAATGTGAAGGAGCGTATCGTATCTTCACAGCCACTGCAGTCAGGTGCCCCCCAGAAAGATGTGTCTTCTATTCGAGTCGCACAGTGAATTCGCACCCACGTGTGTCCAGGGACAAATTTTCAGAAGAGGTTCACAGCGGCTCGGGCGAACGCGGGTTTCACACTAGGTGACTGTGACTGATACTTGAAAGTTTTCTTCTCTTCCTGGATGATTGAGTAACTTTATAAGTAACTTTAACGCCGTCTTACGAGAAATCAACCTGAGCCATTTCGGCTCGTAGGAGGCCCCACGGCGCAATCTATCAGGAGGCATCCCAACTTTCGACCGGCGGAAACCTCTCACTATTCGTCAATCGAGGTAGTGGGATGATGAGGTTGGACTGTTCTTTTTTGACAATCGTGTTTTGATTGACCATGGCATCGTGCTTTCAAGTCGCTCATCTGGGTTTCCAAATCATTCTGTAGTCTTTAAACACTGATTCAATACTGACCAATGATATTTGAATCATCACATAGCTGTTCAGATGGGTCTAAGCGCCGAAAATGCGGAATAAATATAACCAATCGCTACCAAGCCCTTCGTCCAAAATTCGATCATGAGAAATGATCGACCAAATTCAAGCTGCCGTTCAAATCAATGGGCTACTTCGAGAGTGGCCACTTAGGAACAGTGAACAGTGGAGCAGGAATTGCGGCCCAAGGAGGCCAAAGATGAACAATTAACAGCCGTGATGTGGCCATTAGCGACTGTTGAATAGGTATTTGTTCCGTTCACTCCGATCACCAAGGGTTGTATGGGTTGTTGAGATGTCTTTTTTGACCAGTTCAATTTTAGCTTCGACTTTATTAAAAAAAAAATCGAAATCATCATCATCGAAAAGTGGAGTCCTTCTGTGCAGCCGACGCGCCAAAGATACGAAGCCTTTCGGTCCAAGATTCAATCATGAGAAAGGATTGACCAAATTTAAGCCTTTGGAATGGCACGGATGGTGCACACCGTTTGTTATCCGAAAAGAGGTGGTTGGAACTGGACAGCATATCATATAGCATTCTTTGGTCCATTGAAAGATAGATATTTTCAGTGAATTTTTTTGATTGATGACTATAACTCTGGACCACTCACAACTCGAAGTATTCAATATACGCTGTTTCGCTAAAAACTCAGCGCTCAAGATGTAGTCACATGACCCTGAGACTGTGACGTTGCGGTATCTAAAAAATAAAGTCGAAGCTAAAATTGATGTCAATTAACCGGTCAAAATCACCGGTGAATGTATAAACACCGCCGTTTTTTGTGAAAACCGGGGCCAGCACTGTTATAATTTTATTATGTGGTGGCCGGGCTGAAACGCCACCTGCTGACTGTTTTATAACCTACGCTCACTCTCGGATTCACGCTCAAACGCCCCAGCTTGACACGTCGGCCTACACCCTTCTCCTCTTATTCTTTCACTTGCACACTTATCAATATGCCTATCCACCTGCCTGATGCACACAAGTATCATCCAGCGGTTGGTTGTTCATCCTCTGCCAATGTTGTTTGTCACTAATTAATTTTTTTGTGCCATTCTCCAGCTCGAAGAACAAGTCACTGCGGTGGTGAAGCACCACGATGGCCATAAGGGCTATGATTATCTCGAAATTAATAGTGTGATAAATGAGGGGATCGATTCCGTGAGTGTTGAGACGTCTCCATTTTTATCGACACCGCTTGATAGGTTTTGCAGTCTTACTGGAAAGACGGCTATAAAGTTCGAGATCGGTCTGGGCAAGGAGTCCTCTGCTGCCCAGGCATGCTCTATCCTCGAACCCTGACCGCTCCCGAAGTCTGGTCACACCTGGCTAAACGTCTTGCTGCATATGTTTTTCTCACACCGACCATTTGGTGCCCCGAACCCGACGCTGAGAAGGGCGAAGAAAAACACATAGTCCGCGCAGCTTCACACACATATAAAACTGAGCTTAGCGAAAAAGCAGTAAAGCTCGAAGATCAGGAAGTCCAGGAGGAGCATTGTGCGATGTGCGCTGATCGACGAAAGTACTGGGCGGTCTCTCCACCCGTATTCCTGTCCAGGAATTCGCGACGATGGCATGTTCATGTCGATTGCTTGCAGCATTTCCTACCACGACGACAATTTGGGCTCAGACCGGTTGAAACTGTCGACTTCGTTTGATCTAATGCATGACTCACGAACTACGCTGTGTAATGATACAAGTATACCGATTATGTAATATAGTATTGTATATACGATCGTCCTGGTCATCTGCAAATGATAACCCGATCATGAACTGAAAAGTTTCTCTGAACTCATTATTTTTACGACCTCGATAGTCTGTCGGTGCGATGCCAGTTCCTTTGAGAAGAAAATGGCACACAGTCCTCGTTTTTGATCCTGCACTGGCTGCTGACCTATAAACCAGCTTCGAAGGTGCTGAGAGACAGAGAAACGTACTTGCAACGCTGGTCCTCATCCTCTCCGTGAAAGTCCATCCTACAAGCTACTTTGCGTCGATGACATGACATACAAGCAGTTCCTCTCGATCGTCGAGTCTCGGGAGAATCTTTTGGCATTCTTCGACCTTTATGCTCGATGCCCGCGAATACAGGACGTGGAGGGCCAGGCGACCATGCAGACGTCAAGGTCGGCGAGTAGAACTCACCAGGGTCATTGAAGTTACTTGGAAGCCTCGCCGAGGGGGGCGGTATGAGATAGGGGTTGCGCCGAAGCTCCGGAAGACAGTTTGACAATTGGTCAGTAGACATGCTGGCTGTAGGTGTCTCTCGTACAGGGGAGACGTCGAATAGAGATGAAATGTAAGTATAGTTATGTAAGCTCGTTCGTGCCAGGGACGACGAACTAACTGGAGGTTGCAATACTTCATGATTCGTATACCCGTCTTTCATCAAAACTGTCGATTGTTTTCTGGGCAATGGCTGGAGAGACTTCCGTCGAGCTTCTTCAGCCTGAGATGATACCAGAAATTCAACATTAGGAGAGAGTTCGGAATACCGTGAAAGCTGACATGCTCCGGCTTGGATGCACTGGATTGGCAGGGTGGGTAAGAAGACGTTATCCTGTGTACTACCGACTTCTCTCTCCTGTATCGAAGGTATGGGACTACTTGATTGATATGACGGAGGAGGCATCCCCTGCGGATGAGTGGTATCAGAGATAAGTAGGAGACGTTTAAATGACACCGAGCTCACGTTCATGTCACAACACATCTGTCTCGTCCAAGTATCCTGTTCTTCGTTTGAACATCGTCTCCCCGGGAAACTCTTTGTTTCGACGAAGCAGGGAGTACTAGACGCATAGTCATATATATGAGGGTCGTGCCCGGTGTCATTCAGGGTAAATAGACACGAGTCGATGGAAGTCAGGACCTCATAATCTTGCGTGTTTTGCTAAAATCTCGATGAATAAAAGATATGAGGTAGGCAGTGTGAAAAGACAAACTTGTTCTGGTCTCTTTACATGCTCGAGTTCAGATTTGCTCAAGAGCTCCTGAAATGGCTCCGAGTCGTTTGAATGGCCTTGCCACTGACCCAGCAGATGTTGTGACGCAAAGTTATCGGAGCCTGCGAAACTGAGTAGATGTGGTAACAACTGGGCCTGCATCTGTGAACCTATCGGAGGTTGATATTGCATCTGCTCCAAAGCAATCTCAAGTTCCTGAGTCGCGTGGCTAGTACGGAAACCATGTGTGCCATTGAGTTCGATCATTGAAAAGAAGGACAGGCTAGCTATGTGGAAATAGAGGAGGAAGGATCCAGGATATTAGATGTCAAAGCGAATTTTAGGTCCAGTTATAGAACGACGAAGGAGGCATTTATATCTTCGGTTCGTGTCGAGGCTCCCCCAACTATGTAAAGGAAAAAGCAATCCATCACTCATCTTTTTCAGTCATCAGATATATCAGGTGCCACGACGCTTGTACTCTCGGTGTCTTTGGCGACTGATCCTGATCGACGCGGACGCCAACACAATTGCCAAGGGCACACTAGAGCATCTGATGACGTGCCTTGTATTGACCAGACGATGAATCGTCGTATCTAGGCTTTCGAAGAGAGTATAAGAGAACAAGAAAATCGTTCAAGGGAAAGATGGGAAACGCACCGAAATCAGAACAAAGGAGCCTAATATAGCGAAGCCGGCGCCTATTGAGTACAACGTCGCAATGTCTGCACGTGAGTACGAGAAGCAGTCCACAACAAAGTGACACTAACATGCTGGCATCGGCTCTCGTTTTCATCCGCGATACACACCCTGTAGTTCGAACTAAACATCGCCGAACTTGGCTTCCTCCACTTGTACATTAGGATACATGGCTAACACAGTACTGCCATATGCCGCCGATGCTGAGGTGTCGCTCTCCTATGATGAACTAGAGGTCTGTCTTTGTGTAGCTTGACCGCGTCAGACTCATGCCTCGCCTCAGGTCCTCCGGGCTACAGTACGAGAAGGAACTCTCACAGGCCCATGTCACTGTACAGACCAAATTTAATTTTGCATGGGGATTAGTCTGGTGTCCAGAAGTAACGTTCTGGACTTCTATCGAATAGCTGATCTGCCAAAAGTCTACGTCTTAAGGTGGATGTGGCCCGTTACACGTAAAGGCTCGTCAACTTGACGATGACGACGGCCTAGGTAAGTAGCGTCTGTTCGCACAACGGATCCAACCCGGTGGATCCCAGAAAGATCCGCGAAATCCGCCATGATGGTCACATCAGGCTCGGGGCTGACGCTTAGCGCTCATCACTAAGGCTATTCTGCGTCTCCTCCAAATGTTCGTTATTGTGAACCATCTAAATGCAAAAAGTAGCATTCACTTGTTTCTTGAAGATATTGAAGACAAGGTCTCAGCTGGAACGACTCGGAGAACCGCCCTTGCTGGTGTCTGTTATGAAATTCAGATGAAACGACTCTGTGATGTGAGGAAGAGATCATTCTTTCATGGTATGGGGCCACAAGAGCGCGTCTTCTACGTGAAACACACGTCTCCTGAACAGGCAAGTAAGAACTTTGAGGACTCAGGGTTCAGCGGTATCAAGTCTGTGTGTATGTATTATGAAATAGATAGGAGATTAAAAGAATAGAATGATTAGGAAAAAGAGGCAAGGCAAGTAACGAGCGTCCTAGCATCGCATTCTATACACATTCCCAACCGTCGCTCACACAAAAAGAAGAGACAACAAGCCAACGACCACAGCCACAAGAGGCACATCATTTCTTATTCCCGCACTCGTCGGTTTGGCGCCTGCAGCAGTCTGCGTCCTTTCGGACGTTCCCGTCTCTGATGGAGATGCACTAGTTGAAGTCGGGTCACCTGACACAGTGACATTCTCCAGCGCAGCATAAATAGCGGAACTCTGATACTGCGTGCACGAGGAGCTCGCGGGAGTGCGTGGTGTATAAGGGAAGCTCGTGATAGGTCCAAGATTTTCAGGTGGTTGTGAGAACGTCTGAACTACTCCAGCTGAGTCGGTATAGACCCCGGGATAATCTTGGTTGTCGCCAAGACAGGACTCAAAGGTGCCATTTTGGACGTTAGCAGGGGCATTGTAGAGGCATCCGATGCGGTCGTAGATGTGTTCGCAGAAGTGGGCAGCATTAGGACCGGCGGGGTCGCAGGCTTTGACGCAGAAGTAGTCGCTTCCAATGAAACTATGGATAGAGCTCAGGGCGGGGGTCAGGCGATTTCATAGAGGACGACGTACTTGTGCCATTCGATTACTTGTTCGTAGGAGTTATTGTTTCCGTGAGACCAGGCGTTAGAATAAACTAGGCCGCCGAGAGGGTTACCGCGCTAGAGGAAATTTCAGGCAGGAAGTTACGAAGGGCACAAGAGTTACTTACGAGGTCCGCACCGTGGGGGTCCATCTCTCCTCCGTAATCACCGTGCTTCAAGTTGACCCTTGACTGGTTGATGAATCCTGATACTTGGACATAATCCGGCGTGCGCATGAACTGTACGCCATATAGTGAATCTTTGGGAATAAGGCGTGTACCATGCGACGGCTTCGTACACCACGCGACCATCTCGCCCTCAGTGGACGCGACCTCTGAGTCTGGTTCTGGCGGTGCCCAGATACAGAAATCTGTTGACGAGGATAAAGACAAACCACGACGAGAGCAGCATGCAAGGCATACCGTCAAGAGAGTTGATCATCATAGTCTGGCAAAGAGAATCCTGGTTTTGAGTCGTCGAGTTACACATGTTAAATCCCCATTGCCGCCCGCGAACGAGTTGGTCATCTGTATCGACTTTGTAGGGCTGCACAAGATCGCCATGAGAAAAAAGCATTGCAGAATGTCTGAGGTCACTCACAACGCCCGAAGGGTATGCAAATGTTTTTGACACGAGAGGAGTCGCTGGGTATGTACTTTTAAGCGGGTCAGGAACTTCCACCGGGGCTGGAGCCACTGGTGTCGGAACTGCGACCGGCGGTGGTGTCAAGGGCGGGTTTTGTGCAAGCACGACGGACGCGATACTGAGTAATATCGAAGCCGCCAACATGCCTGCTCCACTCTAAGATAGGAATGAGCGTCGGTTTGTTGTGTGAAAGGAATAGAACACGCACAATGTAAGAGAAGAAAAAGAGGAGAAACAACGTGGGCTGTGCCGAAGTCAAGCTTATATACGATCACGAGGATGCGCGGGATTCTCCCGTTTTTAGGCTTTGAATGCCCGTAAATCGAGGCTGGAATGAATGTTCCTCCCGTCCAGAAACCAAGACACTGCTGCTCCAAAGGGCAGCACAATGAACGCCTGGTGTCCTGTTCTGTTTTGCAAAGGATGCGTTACACCCAAACCGAGAGAGAAGGATGGGACAGCACGAGCAATGGAAGCTTCCTCTGCAGGTATAAATTTTGCATGACGCGCAAGCGAGCGTGCATAAATTAACAGGTTAGGGAGGGTCAGCGTCGAAGTTGACAGGCTGCATGCACTAACGTCCAACCCCAACCAAGGATATATTTGTGCGAAGGAAACATATCACCCTGACGACAGACATCTCTTTGGCCTGGTGGTTGAGTTGCGCCACACGCACGAAACAGGAAATCGTAGAAGTATGATGAGTATTCCACGCGTACGCGGTTGTTTTGACAAACTAACTAGGTCTTTTTGGAGATTCAGCGTGCACGTGATCTCGTTTAATTCAATAAACCTTGGAATAAACCGAAACACGTAAAACGCGTCGAATATCCAGTACTTACTTTCATTAGACAGAGGGAGTGACTTAAGAAGCTGTATGGGTGTTCTCCGACTCTTCGACGAAAGGAACAGTAGAAATTTGCTAAGGGCCCTTTTCGGTTGTCAGTCGGCAATCACCGGCCGCGACCTAGAAACGAACCTGGCATCGTCTCTGCATTGACTGGGTAACGACAACCGTATCAGTCCATGAGTACTGTGTAGGCGGGCCACAGATCTTGATCTTCACCCTGGGATAGATACGACCCATATCAGGTTACTATTGGAAGCCTTTGGAAGGTCCTTGGAAGGTTAACAAAAGTTACACGGGAACAAAAGGAAGCACAGACTTTCGAGAAGAGAGGAGTACAGGACTCTAGTAATGGTAAAACTGCATAGGGAAAGCAGCGAATATAACGACTCTTTAAAAACCAGAATCCATGGAGTTTTTCTGTATATCGGAAGATCCTTCACTTCCATACCCTTGTACGCTGTCGAGCGTTAGCTTTTGAACGCCTACATAGACGATGCTATTTCGTCCGCAGTACATTTTCCCACTATTTCTTGCTCCCTTTGCTCGTGGTCTTCCCCGTGATGCCTGTACCGCCCTCGGATCAGGACTTAAACTGGAGAATACAACGATTATCTCTGCATCGCGTATCTCTGGTCCAGCGAACATCACTTCTATGGGTGTATGTGAAGCAAACTCACAGGCATTTGTTTCGTCCCCCATCTGTCGCGTTCAGTTTGTTATAAACACAACTTCAACGTCGGCCGTGTATGCAGAAGCATGGTTACCAGATACCTGGTACGGACGATATCTTACCGTTGGAAACGGCGGCCTCGGAGGATGTAAGTTTCTCTTTCCCTCTTCTGATGACGGTAATGTGTACACAAAGCCAGGTATCGATTATCTTAACTTGGACTACGGAGCCTCACTTCACTTTGCAACAATTGGCTCGAACAATGGACACGACGGTACAGCCATAGACGGTCAAGCATTCCTAAACAAGCCCGAAGTCATCAACGACTTCGCTTTCCGTGCAATTCATGTCCAAACAGTAATTGGCAAGCAGATAGTCGCAGCATACTACGGATCCCCTCACCAAAAGTCATACTTTCTCGGATGCTCCACCGGTGGTCGACAGGGAACACAGGCAGCGTTGAAGTATCCGGAAGATTTTGACGGCATCGTAGCTGGTGCTCCGCCGACCGATTGGAACCATCTCCTTGGTCTGGGTGCGATGTTGGCACGTTATCTTGGTGCGCCACATGCCAGCACAAGTCCAAACTTCATCCCTTCCGCTCTCTGGGACGTCGTCCTAACGGAGATCATCGAGCAGTGCGACGAACTAGATGGCGTGAAAGACGGGATCATTACCGAACCTGATATTTGTGATTTCCGTCCTGAAGCCCTCCTATGCAGTGGACAAAACACAACCGCTTGTCTTTCGAGCTACCAAGTTGAAACTCTGCGCAAAGTGCACGAGCCTCTGTTTGGTACAGAGGGACAGCTATTGTACCCTCGTCCCGATCCTGGGTGCGAAGCCGACGGTTATACCGATGCAGTCCTGAGTGGAACGGTCCATCCGCTTTCTAGTGTTCGTGTCTCGAGTCAGATTTATAATGTTCTACTGCTTATCTAGTGGCTAGGGCTGGTTCCGATCTACTATCTTCAACGACTCAAGCTACGACTTCAGCAACTTTTCCCTCGAGGATATAGCGCTGGCAGACAGCATCAACCCTGGTGGAATCTCCACTTTTGATGGTAACCTCTCTAGCTTCAAGGACCGGGGCGGTAAATTCCTAACATACCATGGCCGGCAGGATGGGGTACGTAAACGCCATCTTTCCTATTCATTTCTTGAACCGCTCGATTGACTTTGTCATTGTAGCTCATTCCATCGGGCAACTCTAAACGATTCTACAATCTTGTCTCCCGGACGTTGGACATGCCCTCCCTCGATTCCTTCTACCGTCTCTTCCTCATTCCTGGAATGTTTCACTGCATCAATGGACCTGGTGCATCAATCTTTGGTCAAGTGTCCACGGCATCCAACGTGGTCAATGCTTCTACACATAATGTGTTGCTCGCTATGGTAGACTGGGTCGAGGGGGGCGTGCCTCCAGAAAACGTCACCGGAATCTCTCTTGATGGGAAGCAACGGATTCATTGTCGATATCCCCAGAGGAGTGTTTGGAATGGGGAGTCGTGGATATGTCAAGGTGATGGTATATAGTTTGTCCATAAGTGAGGGGAGCGTTTATCTACTAAGACTTTGTAACTCGTTATCGTGCCACGTCGTGAATGTACTTGAAAAATTAGTCTGTAGTCTCCGAAATAATAAAGAACTATCCGAGAAATACCGGAAATCTGAGATTCTACAAGACAAGAGCACCAAGGACTGCGTAGAAACCAGGTATAAACGGGCATTCGGAACCTAAAAATGGGAGAGTCCAACACATCCTCGTAGTAGTATGTGGTATCTTACTGGCATGGTCCACTAGCTGAACACCGGGGTTCCGAGAAAACGTATATAAGCTTGACTTCTGCACAGCCATGTTGATGTTTCTCCTCTTTTCTTTTATTGCATTGTACGTGTTCCATTTCTTTTGCACAAAGAACTGACGCTCATTCCTATATCTTAAAGCGGAGCAGACATGCTGGCGGCTTCTTCTATTATGCATGCTTAAGTTGCACATGACACCGCTGCAGGTCGCTGTTCCAGCAGCAGTGGCCCCAGCCCCGGGCCCCGAGGAGTTTCCTGACTCGCTCAAAAGCACATATCTAACGACTCGTTTCGTGTCGAAAACCTTTGCTTACCAGTAGGGCATAGTGAGTGGTTCGAGATATTCTATAATGCTTTTCACGGCAGACTCACAAAGTCGACACAGAGTTTGCGAGGGCAATGAGGGTATGACTTGTGCAATTCGACAACTCATAACCAATAATCCCTTCGCCAGTCTATGATGGCCAACTCCTTCGTCCTGGAAGAGGCGCTTTGGCGCTGTAGACATCGGCAGTGCCTAACAAAGAGAACGTCCAGGTGGTGGGCTGAGAAAAGACCCCTCGAGGAAAGCTAGGGCGTCAGTTAGGTATACCTGACGCCTATGACGGATCCCGGGTACCTTCACAATCATCTACCTCTGGATCAAAAAATCTTACGCAGGGTTAAGAGAGCCTCGGGGACATCACGAGTATACCATGTCGCTAGATTGTGTGTAATATTAGAGCGCTGCACTTTTCGCTTGAGAGTGAGCCTTGGATCTGAAAGTTCTTCTAGTTCTTCAAAGGGCAGAGTTTCGGTCACTACAGCGACAGCAAGCTCGAGTAGCTGTGACTGACTCGGCCAGCAGTAGTAGCCGTGATTCTACTAGCAGCGACAATCTCAGCGATCCTAGCGTGGCGAGTGACCGTCATCTCCTCGACGATTATAGTAACAGGCTCCACAAGTACGATCACTAGCCTGCTTTAAATCACAACGACTGTTCTTGTGACTTCACCGGTGGCCATAGGAGCATCATACAACAAATGCCGCCCAATGGGGTGTGGAAGGTGTCTCGCCGTGATTGCGGCCTGGAATGAAGGCTCCTCCTGTCCAGTAAACAAGACACTGCTGCTTGAAAGCGCAGTACAATGAACACCTAGTGACTGTTTTGTTTCTGCAAAGGATACTTTGCACCCAAACCGAGAGAAGAATGGGACAGGACGAACAATGGAAGCTTCCTGTGCAAGGTAGAAAGTCTTGATAACTCGCAAGCAAGCGTGCATAGGAGGTTAAGAAGGGTCGTTTAAGAAGGGTCGTTGACAGGCTCTATGCACTCTGAGGCATGACGTCCGACCACGTATATATTCGCACGAAGGAGACCTGTCTCGTTGATGATCACAGGCATCTTTTTGAGGTAGTTTAATCTGGCACGAAACGAAAAACTATCAAAACTTTGGCTCCGTGAAAGAGCACAAACGGAATGAATGACCCACACAGTTTTAGCCAACATCGATTCTAGTACACTTTCTCCCTCGGCAGGTGGTCTTATCCATACCGACAGAACGGCCCAGTGCTAACCCAGTGCGAACAAACCTTAGCTTTCGCCTAGTACTTGAAGTTGTGATACGGCATCGATTGCTGACGGGCTGATTTTCTCAAGACTTCCTTGCTTGCTCCCTTCAGAGAAGTGAAGTCACCAGACAGAATATTAAGGTTGCAGATACGCCGCCTTCCTTGCGCGCTCTGAGAGCTTACTGTGATTGCCTCGTTTGGCGTGCTGGGAAGATGACTCCGGTTACACCATAACACCTTAAACAGAATAAAAACTCCGCTTTGCCGTGGAACCGGCAAGCGTGACAACACCTCGACGAAGGATTCAACAACAAGACCGTCCATTTCACTCCTCAGCCCGAGTTGGAAACAATTCAAGACATCATAAATCCACTATTTTACCAATTTCTTGCCAAGTTCTGAGTGATTAACATGTTCAGTTCCAGCAGAAGCCTATGCGATAGTATAATTCTCTGATCCAAACATGTACCACTTTGATATTTACGTCCAAGAGATAGAAAAAGAGGTAGAAATACTTGCCGGTGGGGTCCATGCGTGAACAGTCGGGGCCGTACTTAGCACTGCAAGACTCGAATGCAACTCCAATGGCAATAACTGAAATGTTCAGGATTTTAGCCTGCCTGGGCCTCAAATCTGCAACTCTATGACTTAAGCTCAGACCTTGACAAGATATGCCCTCAGATCCATCATGTAGCGGACAAGGACCAGGGGAGAGTCCTGACCCTGACTGTGACAATGTGTGACCGAGGACATAATAACTTACATAGTATGTACTACCATACTGAACATAATCTATGACACATACTTGCACTGCGAACGACAACTGTCCCAATCCATGAGTACTGCGTAAGCGAGCTACGAGCTACAAAGTTTGATCTTCATCCTGATATCGACCATATCAGGCTACTGCTGGAACTCTTTGGAAGGTCTTTGGAAGGCCAGAAAAAGCTACACAAGGCGAGCAAAAGGAAACACAGAATTTTGAGAAGATAGGAGTATAGGATGCCAGCCATGATGAATCTGCATAGGGAAAGTAGCAAGTTCAACGATTACTCAAAAACGGCAGCTGAATTCATGGCGTTCTTTATATCTTCACTTCCATACCCCCTTGCACACCAGCAGTCAAGTGTTAGCTTTTGAACGCGTACAGAAACGATGCTATTGCGTCCGCAGTACCTTTACCTACTCTTTCTTGCTCCCTTTGCTCGTGGTCTGCCCCGTGATGCCTGTACCGCCCTCGGATCAGGACTTAAACTGGAGAATACAACGATTATCTCTGCATCGCGTATCTCTGGTCCAGCGAACATCACTTCTATGGGTGTATGTGAAGCAAACTCACAGGCATTTGTTTCGTCCCCCATCTGTCGCGTTCAGTTTGTTATAAACACAACTTCAACGTCGGCCGTGTATGCAGAAGCATGGTTACCAGATACCTGGTACGGACGATATCTTACCGTTGGAAACGGCGGCCTCGGAGGATGTAAGTTTCTCTTTCCCTCTTCTGATGACGGTAATGTGTACACAAAGCCAGGTATCGATTATCTTAACTTGGACTACGGAGCCTCACTTCACTTTGCAACAATTGGCTCGAACAATGGACACGACGGTACAGCCATAGACGGTCAAGCATTCCTAAACAAGCCCGAAGTCATCAACGACTTCGCTTTCCGTGCAATTCATGTCCAAACAGTAATTGGCAAGCAGATAGTCGCAGCATACTACGGATCCCCTCACCAAAAGTCATACTTTCTCGGATGCTCCACCGGTGGTCGACAGGGAACACAGGCAGCGTTGAAGTATCCGGAAGATTTTGACGGCATCGTAGCTGGTGCTCCGCCGACCGATTGGAACCATCTCCTTGGTTTTGGTGCAATGTTGGGGCGTTACCTTGGTGCGCCGCACGCCTCCACGAGTCCAAACTTCATCCCTCCCACTCTCTGGAAAGTCGTCCTAACGGAGATCCTCAAGCAGTGCGACGAACTCGATGGCGTGAAAGACGGGATCATTACCGAACCTGACATCTGTGATTTCCGTCCTGAAGCCCTCCTATGCGGTGGACAGAACACAACTGCTTGTCTTTCGAGTGTCCAAGTGGAAACTCTGAGCAAGATGCACCAGCCTTTCTTTGGTTTGGAGGGACAGCTACTATACCCTCGTCCCGAACCTGGGTGCGAAGCCGACATTGTGTCGTTACTCCTGATTGGAGCAATTCATCCGATTTCCCGTGTTCGTTTCTCTAATCGGATTCATAATGTTATTACTTATCCGGTGGCTAGGGCTGGTTCACATACACTATCTTCAATGATTCAAGTTACGATTTCAGCAACTTTTCTCTTGAAGATATAGTACTGGCAGACAGCATAAACCCTGGCGGAATCTCTACTTTTGATGGTAATTTCTCTAGTTTCAAGGACAGGGGTGGTAAATTCCTAACATACCACGGCCGACAGGATGCGGTACGTAAAACGCCATCTTTACTATTCATGGATTGACTTTGTCATTGGAGGTCATTCCATCGGGCAACTCCAAACGATTCTATAATCTCGTCTCCCGAACACTGGGCTTGCCCTCCCTAGATTCCTTCTACCGCCTCTTCCTCATTCCTGGAATGTCTCACTGCATGAGTGGACCTGGTGCGGGAAATTTTGGTCAGATGTACACCGCATCCAACGCGATCAATGATTCTACACACAATGTGTTGCTCGCTATGGTAGATTGGGTCGAAGGGGACGTGCATCCGGACAATGTGGTCGGAGTATCTCCTGATGGGGAGCAACGAATTCATTGCCGATATCCGCAGAGGAGTGTTTGGAATGGGGAGTCGTGGATATGTCAAGATGATAGTATGTAGTTTGTTCATCATCGAGAGCATCGATCGACTAGGACTCTGTAACTCGTTATCGTGCCACGTCGTGAATATATTTGAAGAATTAGCCTATCGACAATACATTAAGTGAAGCGTAATGCGGAATAATCACAAAGTCCGAAGTAATAACGAATTGTCCGAGAAATACCGAAAATTTGAGATTTTACAAGACAAAAGCACCAAGAACAGCGTAGAAACCAAGTACAAACGGCGAGACACCTTGCACGCCCCATTGGGCGGCATTTGTCGTTTGCGGTGACGCTCCTATGACCACGGATGAAGTCACAAGAGCGGTCGATGTGATCGAAGGTGGGCTAGTTATCGAAGGCGGACTAGTGGTCGAAGGCAGGCTAGTGATCGTAATCGAGGAGCCTGTTACTGTCATCGTCGAGGAGATGGCGGTCGTCACGCTCGGACCGTTGAGATTGTTGCTGCTACTAGAAGCACGACCACTATTGCTGGCTGAGTCAGTCACAGCGCTAGAGCTTGCTGTCGTCGTTGTAGTGACCGAAACTCCGCCTTGTGAAGAACTAGAACTTCCAGATCCAGGGCTCACGTTTCCAGCAAAAAGCGCAGCGCTCTGATATTGCACGCAATCCGAACTGGCTGGGACACGAGCGACATACGGCATACTCGTGATGTCACCAAGGCTTTCGGGCGGCTGAGTGTATGTCTGTACTTTGCCTTGTGCGTCTGTGTAAATGCCAGGGAAGTCTTGATTGTCACCCTTGCATGATTCGAAGACGCCGTCCCTTGCATTCGATGGTGCATTGTATTCACAGCCGATGCGATCGTAAATATGCTGGCAGTATTTCGCCGCGTTAGGTCGCGAGGGATCGCAAGCTTTAAAGCAGAAAGTATTGGAGCCCATGAAACTGGTTTCAAAAAAATGAGAACGTAAGCATGGTGCTCAACAAATTTGCTTACTTGTGCCACTCGATGACCTGCACATACTTATTCTTATTACTCGTGTAGGCAGTTGAGTAAACAAGACCACCGAGAGGGTTTCCACGCTGGAAATCATTTGTCAGTGTAAGTGCATGGTAGTCATGTACCAAATTAGACATACAAGGTCGGCACCATGCGGATCCATCTCTCCTCCCGAATCACCGGCAGCAATGTTGATCTTGCTTTGATCGATGAAGCCAACAACCTGCACATAATCCGGCGTCTTGGTGAATTGGACCCCTGTGATAGCACCTGATGGAATGACGCGAGTTCCACGACCGGGTTTTGTGCACCACGCAACCATTTCGCCTTCGGCGTCTCCGACGGCTGAATTTGGGTTAGGAGGCGCCCACAAGCAAAAGTCTGATTACATGCATTGCATTGTCGTTATACAACATGAGACGGTGAGACAAGGATCATACCGTCGACAGAGTTCAGGAAGGACGTTTGACATAGCGATGATTGGCCTTCAGTACTGGCATCACAGCGATTATATCCGAACTGTCCACCGCGCTCCCCGACATCTGTATCGGCTTTGTGTGGCTTGACAAGTCATGTCAGGATGATAAGAGAATCGAAGGGAATGCAGCCTAACCATTCCATCAGGGTAGGAGAAGTGTTTATCAACCAACGGAGTGAAAGCCGCCGTCAAGAACGCGAAATGTGCAATGGCGAGCGTGCTTGTTAAGATCAACCTTGTCCCAGTACGAGTCATCTTGTAGGAAGCACAAATGCCGTTGCGGGGACAAAAAGATGGGGTATAGATGGATCTCTCACTAAACATTTGGAATATAAACGAAGCGGCCTCGTAGATGCGGCACGGAATGCCCGTATGGTCATGGATCGCCGAGAGTTAGGTCCGGTGACTGCCTAACCATAAGAGCCGGATGATCGGCTGAGATTTTCCATGAATCCAAAAGACCATGCTTGATTAAAAGAGTCATCTCCGTGCAATAGTCAAGAATTCGAATCTTTCCAATCACGACGTCCATGGGAGAACCAGGACGGAGCGCTCAAGCCCACCCGGCTGAGTCACATCAATGATCGATCCACAATTTTCCGTTACACATGGCCTTTTGCTTGGCGTATATGCTTCTCCGGAGAAGCCGGAGAAAGAGCCGGAGGCTATAACATTCCCCAAGAAGTAATTGGAAGAGGGAAAAGATGAAAGGTGAAAACCTTGGTTCCGACAACTTGGAATACAAGATTTTCTGATCCAAAGGTGTATAATTGAGAAGGCATGCTACTTCACCTCTGGGTAAACCACGTTGTCTGATTCCTAAGCCTGGTACCTCTCTACCGCTATTGTCACCAAAAGCCCACATGCCTGATTGATTATGTATGTATTAAATTGACACCTTACCCAAGTCCTCCCTTTTCAACCCTGTATGTGAAATACATGGTTGTATGCTATGCGTTTGTCTCCTTCACCTGATTGTTATATAAGGTTACCATATCATTTAGCTCAAAAATCTTCATCTCCGTCCTCTTCATCCCAGTCAACCTTTTCTAGCGCGTCTTCACCCTCATCATAAAGTTTATCCAGACCTGTAAGTTGAGGCAGGTATTTGGTATCATTGAAAGCCTTCAGCATCATCTCAAAGCCGGCCTTCTCGTATTCCCGTAAAACCTATAATTGAAAAGGTGGGTTGATTCTGCAACATAACAACAGATTGAAACTTACAGTTTCGCTGCACCCAGTGCAACGATCGTACGCTGCACCAACAATGGAAACGTTCCTAAACTGTGCTAGGAATCCCCGTAATTGGTGCGGAACAGCTCCGAGGACACTGCCTCCGCTCTCTTCGCTATGTGACCCCGGGTCTTGGTTGGCTGGAGGGGCAGGAGCATGAAGGCTGAGCATATCGTTACGTTTTTGATCAGTTAATTTCCTTTCTGGTCATACATGCACGTACCCTTCAGGATGTTGTAGTAGAGAAGCGAGCAGTTCAACGGCCGTGGACGCTGCTATTGGTGCCAGGCCTGGTCTTGTCACTGTGCACATTTGATCTAGTGTTCGATCGGTCAAAGACTAGGTCGCTTCAAAGGATTGTATGAGGATAAGTAAAGAGAACCCGCACGTCAGAGGGAGCGACTATATCGTTGCAATAGTAACAGCCCAAACGGGTTCCAATATGTGGTACAGCGCCAGCCCGAGGACCATGGCGCATCACCAGGAAAGTGTCGAAACCCAAAGCAGCGTTGATCACAATCTGTCCCATAAACATAAATTAGATCTATCCGCCATTTAGCCGCTCATTGGAGTAAGAATTACCTTGCCTTTCGCTGCACTGATTACTGTAGGTAGCCACCTGCTTTCGCGAGAGTCCATGAGGAGGAAGACAGCATCGTGTTCATCTATGAGTGCCTCGAGCTTCTCTACATCAGTTTTTACTTTGGTAACCACAGATGCAGGAACAGGATGGCCGGGCATTGGTATCGAAAGTGAAACGCCAGACGAATCCTTATTACTTTGACATTAAGACGACTGTTGTATCTGGACAATTCAACGAAGCCTCACAATTCCAGGAAAGATTCTCTTTAAACGTGCAGCAGCACATTCAGCTTTGGGCTTTCCACCTTCGAGGCAGTCTTCGAACTCAAAGAGGGGCTGACGAACTGGATTGGAGAAAGAAACACGCGCAGAGTCAACAAACGTGATCTTTCTAACACCCCATCCCTGTAAAACACATGAGCTTAGCGTGCATCACCAGAAACGCTGACGATATACCATCAAAGTCCGTGCCACATAGCATCCCAGGGTTCCGGCACCAAGCAGAAGACATTTGGTCGCAGAAATCTTGTCTAGATCTAAGGAGGGCAAAATCCGCCAGCGCATTAGCTTAAGGTTAAGATCCACAGCTTGATCTGCGAGCCTGGAATTCCAAGTCAATATTAACGATATGCAACAATTTCCACAATTACCTCGCGGGATCCATCATAGGCGCCAGGTCTGCTAATCGAGGGCCTAGCTTTCCTTGAGGGTTCTTTTCCCATCCAACAGCACCTGGGCGTTCATTGCTGTTGGGCGGTGCACTACCGATTTCGACGACTCCAAAGCGACTCTTCCAGGACGAAAGAGGGATATCAGCATCACGCCAGCAAAGAACGCGTACGCTCGACGTTGATTCAGGGTACAGAGCACGGAGATAGGCAAGGAGGTTGCGTAAGGGCCAACCTGGGTTGGAAGCATTTGCTGAGGGATCAAGGAAGGCTACCGTCTGAGATGAAGGTGGAGTTGACGCGAAAAAGGTAGGATATTCTTCTACAGGCGCTATCGATGCGTCTTCGCGAACGAGAAAGAAAGGAAGCGTAGCAGACTGAGTTTTCAATTGTTCATGGACCTTAGTGAGCTAGAAGTGTGTCAACGTTCTGCCGCAGGACTCTATATATCGGGGAAGACTTGCCGTTTCGACAGAGAACTCCTCGGATGCACTCTTCCAGTCATCTGATATCTCCCATGCTGGCTTAGATACAAAGGCGGGGAATGCAAACCAGTAATAGTACTTGTATTTCTTGAGATCGGCAAAAGTGATGATGATGAAGTTGTTCAGACACGAAGTATCACGCGTCGCTATCATATGGTCCCAGATCTGGCTTCGATTATCGATATATCAAAGCAGAGCTTATTCGAAATAAAGGATGCATGCCTTTGTGGCCTCTTCGTGAAATAAAGCCGTCTTATCTGCAGCTTTGAACTCTTCAATAGTGTTGTAATTCTTGAACACGCCTGACGTTGTAATCGATCCTGGCACAGACCTTTACACGATTAATACCCCCAACACGGTGGCATTTCCGGCGCACCTACTTGGCCTCCTTATCAAATGACTCTGAACCCACGCTTAGATTGCATCCCAACGCAATCTCCTTGCCAGACTCCCGATCGGTGACTGATCGCCCTACGGAGTATGAGCCTGTAATGGGAATTGCCGCATCTGAAAGCCGAAGGACGTCGATCTTGATATTCGTTAGCTCGTGCCAGAATGAAGGCTGCACTAAAGAGGAGAAAGGTGCAAACTGGACAATAGGCATGGTGGCGGTAACGGAAGCAGCTTGATCGCCATCCACGAGAAAGCTCTATCTAATCACAATCTTATCTTCTCGGCTATTTCGAGGGAGGAACAAAACAACTCCAAAATACGAGATAAGAACAATGTATTAGAGAGAGGCGGAACGTGCGCTGAATCAGTCCAATCAAAGAGTAATATCAGAAAATCGCACGTATACGACCTCGGCACACGAGAGGAAGCCCTAGGAGATGGCCGAGACTCACCCTCAAGGGCATAGCTCCCCGGCTCGGCCGCCCCAAGGGCTATGCGAAAAGAGACATTTTATAGTTTATTAGAATTCACATCAATTGCTAATCATTAATTTTCGTCTTCTTTGCTAGTATATCGGTTAGTACACGCGCCTGTCATGTTGCGTATGACGCTTACGTGGACCGCGCGAAAGCTGGGTTCGACTCCCAGGCAAAGAGTTTATTTATTTATTTTCTTTCAAAAAAAAATCGTTGGCCACACTGACAGTTACTCAGTTCATTCTCTGTGCCCTTCCTTTCCCTTCATGTTTGACGTTCAACAAATACACGACCACCTCTCCACTGCGTCAGATGCCTCTGAGACTCCGTCCTTTGTTGATCGCATGGATCTAACGTCCATTGCGTCTTTAGCTACGGCTATACGCAATCGCACGTCGTCGATTAACGTGGCGTGTACTGTCAATCCTGTTCCTAAATCGGGTTCCTACAACGTAGTTTGGTTCGTCGATTTTGAAGACAATGTTCACTGGGTATTTCGTACTCCTCAAACCGAATGGAGCCCTTGGTTGGAAAGACGCATGCGGTCGGACATCGTTACCATGAAACTTATTCAGAGTCGAACGACCATCCCTATACCTGTCATTCACGATTTCTCCGTCGACACCAACAATGCCATTGGCCGTCCATATATTTTTTTTGATCGCGTTGAGGGCACCCAACTCTGTAAGCTGTGGTTCGATCCCACATGGTTCACAGAAGAATGGTGCAAGAACGTCTTCCGATCCCTCATTCTCTGCATGAACCAGCTTCGGGAATTTGAATTTCCATCTATTGGATGTCTCGAATATGACCCGAAGACCGATACACACATTGTTGGTCCTCTGCTTCCTACACATGGCGCCATCTCGAAGGGAAACACCGTTTTACTGGGTCCATATTACACATCACATGCATACCTCTTTGATGAAATTTCCAGAGAGCTCTTAGTGGCAACTTACAAGGATAGTAAATATTACTTGGCACTGTTGCGCCTTTTCGCTGGCGGACTGCCCGATCAAAGTCTCGACGGCCCTCCATTTGTATTATCTATGCCCGACTTCAATTACCAGAATATATTCGTCGATGATGAGGGCCATGTCACAGGGCTGATTGACTGGGATGATACATGTACTTACCCTCGACAGGGCGGATATGCTAGATATCCTTCATGGATTACTCGAGATTGGGATCCTACAATGTATGCCTTTCGTGTTCAGAATAAGACCCCCGGCGGTGAGGACGATGAAGAGAGGCGTCAGCAAGAGGACAGTGATTATCTTTCAGGCCAGGGGACATCAGGTAATAGTAAGGATAACCGTATTGATAATTGCATGGAGGAAGACACCGCCCTCTCAAAGGACATCGATGGGGCGGCTGCTCAGTTGGATCACATACCCGCACGCGAAGAGATACAGGAAGATTCGCCTCAGGTCCTTCAGAAGTTCCGTGACGAATATCTTCGTATATTTGAAGAGGTGGATCCTGACAGTGCAAACTTTACTCGTGACTCGCATATATACGAAGCGATTGATATCGCTGTTCATTCGGCATTTAGTCGCGCCAAAATCCTTGACCGACTGGCGGAATATGTTTTTGGACGTGATGAATATGCCGATTTGTCAGCATGGAGTCTAGTGGACGGTATCAGCGTCGGTCAATGGATAAAATCCCAAAACCCTTGAATAGTCGTTTTTGTATCCACTTTTATTCCTTTTTTTGTCGCTACCACCAATAACTTTTTGAACAACCAGCCTCTCAATGCCCAGCTCCAAGCTGGCTGGCGACAGCAATGAGGCCGCGGACGTGTCTCCACCGCCAAGTCAACCCGAGACTCCACGAAGGCGGTCGTTACACCCCTCGTTTTATGTAGATCAAAGTTCAACCCGACACCCCAGCGGCTGATGTGAGCGACAATCTTAGGTCAACTCAAAATGCCGGCTCCCCCTCCTGGTCCGCCTCGACATTGCTTGAGTGTGTACTGTGGGTCCTATTATTGATGGCCCCTTCCTGTGCCTTGTCTATTGATACGAGGCCTCGATTGAGGCTAAACTGAGAAAGAATATATATTATTTGAGTCCATAAATACATGTAAAAATGCTTAAACCTGCAAGCGAAGAAACATGAAGAAAAGAAAGCCAAAAACTGTAGGCTGGAAATATAATGGGTGGAATCACGCAGATGGAATAATGGTCCATGCACAACAGAGGAGGTATAAAAGGAGAAGATTTGAGGATTAGGCAAGGAATCTATTGCCATGGCTTGGAGTCTCCAGGGAGCAGACATCTTAGGCTTAAGAGTATAGATTTACTTCAGGGTAGTGGTCTTAATACCACTTGAACCTCTTGGGTATTCTCTATTGAGCTAATGAATAAAAAATAAAAACTATTCAATTACATTTAAAGTGTGCACGCTGTGTAATTCAAGCCCACGAAACTAATGAATTGAGAAGTTTTGATTACATCTGATTAGATTATATTCTAATTGCATTAAATCTACTACTCTAATTTTGCATCACTATTGTGTATGGGTGCTACTAAATGGAGTCTGGACCTGATACATGTGCCATATCCTCTGCTTGTGGGGCCAGGAGGAGCGGTGCTGTGTGTCCAGAAGATTTTTCTCGATCAATGCGACTGTCTCCTTCCTTTTTGGTGGAGCCGCCGCCAAAAAGGTTGAAGTGGTGATTGGCAGAGCCAACATGGCGGACCACGGCAAGCGTGAGACTACGCAGGGCTGTTTTAGTGGACCTCAGCTTGTTCTCTCGGGGGTAGAGCGAGCTAACTTCAGTAATGGATATCACAGCGCCTACGCAGCCTAAGTTGTATGTAGAACGTACGACCGTAGCATACCTAGTGCGTGACCCATGATGGATGTACTATGTATTACGGACCTCCCGCTGTTCGATCGTGGATCATGCCGATATCTTATCCTATCTGACTTTATCCTTATAGTAGATTTTTCGAAGTTCAAACGGACTTGAATCAAATGATTTACTGCACGCTTGGATATCCTAAGTGCGGGCCTACTTATACGACTCAAGCGAACGGCCGGGCAGTGGTAGGCAGGCTCTCGACAACCTATGCTTTACTTGAAGCCTTGGTTGCTGCGCCAGCATTCACTTGAGTACAGAATGATACTAGTTACGGGATTTGTCGACTGTCTTGATACTTTTTCCTTCTGTTTTCTCAAGGTAATACGAAAATGGCAGTGCGTGTGATAACGTCGCTTTGTAACAGATGCTCATGACCGGGAGTATATACACATAATGTGGATGTTGCAAATCTTTCGCATCAAGAATTGCTAGACATCAAAACACACACTCCCACTGTATGGTCAACAACTTTTGACGATATCTCTATTTCCTCTCCAAACATAATACACATATAAAGATTTAAACAATTAATAAAAAAAATAGAGACTCCTTATAAGTATGCGTTGCGGTCATTATGAGCATCAATTATAGTCAAAGACCGACATTGTGGAAGAGCGACATCAGTAGATGTTTGCAGTCAGTTGAGAAGAACACTGTCGTAAAAATGAGGGTCTACATTGTATGGGGAAGGCGACCGTCCCGGCTGTGATTTTTTGATACTTGAGCTGTGTTGCGTCCTGTGAGATAGACCGGACGTGTTGGTGGATGGCAACGACAGAGTTTCTTTGGACACATACTCGTACGATAGCGAAGCCAAAATATAAGAACGGCAACAATAACGAGAAGAGCACCAACAACACCAACTGATGCTCCAATAATTGTAGATTTTGAAACCTGATTACTTTCCGTATCCACCTGTGTATACCCCCATGTTTCAGCGGTTGTTGCATTTGGCAAGGACCAATCTGGTCTCTCCGGTATCTCAGGAGCACTACGAGATGAGAAGGGGGGGCTTAATTGTCCTGGCCTGCCATAGTTGGGCCGAGTAGACAAGCCGGAATTATAAATGATGTAGTCCAAGATAAATTCGACCCCATTGAGTTCCAGAACTTCGATCTGTAACGTATGCGAAGTGAAAGGGAGAGCAGTGCTCCCAAACCAGAGGAAGTTGGCCTGCAATTCTGATCCGGGGAGATAAGTTCTTTTCATCTCGGATCCATCAACAATAAATGCGACTGTCAAGCCATCTTCAGCAGTTCGAGCAGCATCGAGAACTCCATAGACAAAGACGGAGGTCCCTATTATAAACATCCGTGAACTTGAATCTCAGGAATGGAGATCTTCACTGACCGACGAAATGATATGTTGCTGATGTTTTCACCGATGGATTTAAGGCTATGACACTATGAGCAGTGTTGAGATACAGCGGAGATACAACGTAATCCTCAGACGAGGGCAGAGGAGCGGATAATATTGTGTCAAAGACAGAATCCCATTGACCGGTGTATTCAATGGAATTGCTTTTGTCATCTTGAATGATCACGTCTACATACCAGCCTGAGGATAGCTCATGGGTTGTGAAGACGGTTATATAATCAAGAGAAAACTGAGGGGGGAAGTTGGTGACGGAAATGGTATGCTGTCCTTCGGGGACTGGAGCTGAGAACCATTTGATTGACCATGTGTGATCGTGCGCCTCTCCATAGGAGGACCAAGCATCCAATGTCCACCCTCTTTCGTCAAGACGTATAGTAACATCGGACGTAAGTTTTGGCGGATCAAATGGCGATACGACAATGTAAACATCGACATGACTTCCTGTGTCAAAATTGAAAGTGAATCAAAAGAAATAGAGGATATAATCATACCATTAAAAGTGAATTCAAAAGATGTCAAGTCTTTAGTGCTGTTAGCACGGCTCACAGAGCCTCCTAAGGTCCCTTGCCCCGTCGGAATCGTTACCCAATCAGGCGCATACAAATCCGGGCTGGTATTGTCTAAGAGAATGGTAGTCATTGGCTTTTGGAAAGGAAGAAGAGTTCGAAAAGATGCGATTAAAATGTATCTAGTCGAGATATAGCCGGACAGCCACAGATTCGAGGCACCAGTTGTGTCATCATTCGTTGATCAGCTCTTGCAATTGATCGAATCCAGTCCTTCCAACATAAGTTTCAAACGCCTTTCTGAGAAAGTCATGATAAGTAACCTGTAACAACTTTAAGAGTAACCTGTAACCTAAATTTGGAACTCTGAGCATCAATCGACATTTGAACTTGCGAGTTTGTCATAATGTGGCGGTAGAGCGGCTGCCAAGGGACCAAGATGGACCTGCAAACTTATGCTCAACTTGAGCACCTACTTCATAGTCCCTTGTAAAAATCAATCGAACAAGCCTGATAGTGGTGCAGGACAACTGTTGTACCAGCGCCACTGTGAATTTGACTCTTATCTCGACATAATAAGTCCACATGATGCGACTACGGTCACCTGAGCACCGGTTGTGTTGTTCAGCGCGTGTGAAGACCCACAGTCATCAACAGACATTGATACGCGTCTCACTGAGGCGATATTGACTCAGCAGCCAATCCTACATACTCAGTACATCAAACCTAAAAACTCTCGATGGGCGTGACGAGCGACATCACAGACACATTACAGGCCCTCACAATGGTATTTTTAGAGGCAATGGTAGTTGAAATGGGCGAGAGATATAGGCTGATGGTCACATAGGGTAGTACGTGTCTCTTCTTTGTTTCAGTTCTGTTACGAAAGATGGAAAGAGGCAGGCATGAGAGAAGTAGATGTAGTTAGTGTTGACGCATGATCAAATTGTCTTCAATCAGCTGACCAGTGAAGCGCTGACACGCTACTTGACCTCAGACGCGCTGACAACTGCATTTGGCTTTCTCCTTTTCTTTTTATTTCTTAGTCTATCTGTAATTATTATACTCGCTAGAATAGTTGACAATATACTCAGAGTGCGTAAGGACACGTCTAGACAATGTATTCACCTAGAATAGTTGACAATATACTAGGTGACTATAAGTATGTGATATGGATTGAATGTAAGTAGATAAGCTCACCTCAGAGTGCGTAAGGACACGTCTGAGGTAGGCAGCATGAAAGGAAAAAGTATATAAAGAGAGTGGTGTGCCGTCGGGCGAGTACGGAGGTATAAGGGTCGCCTCAACAAGATCGGCGACAAGAACAATAAGGTATGTACAAGAAAGGAAAGAGAAACATACGACAGAATGGGTATATCGGGATTGAGACCCGGCTTGCCTAGATAGATGCCGAGCATCACTCCAACACTCCCCCTCAAGCCAGTCAAAGACCAAACTCGGTGGCAAAATGTTTTACTTTTGTGGATGGGAGCGGCTTTGTGAGAGCGTTGGCAATCATGTCGTTTGTAGGGCAGTAGATAAGTTTGATGTGGCCATCATTTATGGTGTAGCGAATGAAATGGTAACAAATGTCGATGTGCTTTGTACGTGCATGATATTGGTGGTCTTTGGCAAGGGCAATAGCAGACTGGTTGTCGCCAAAGAGAGTGGTGGGGTTATTGAGGTTGCCAAAGACCTCTTTGAGGAGAGATTGGATCCAGAGGGCCTCCTTCGTGGCGTGGGTCATGCCAATATACTCACTCTCCGTGGTGGATAAAGATACAAGCTCCTGACGCTTGCAACTCCACAGAATCGCGGCCCCATTCAAAATGAAAGCGTACCCATCCACCATGTGTTGGTCCTCTGCCATACTCCCATTCGCATCTGAATACCCAACCAATTCCTTCTTCTCTTCTCCCCCATACTCCAACCACAATTCCTTTGTACCCTTCAAATATTGAAATATGCGCTTTACTGCCTCCCAATGAGGCATACCTGGGTTCTTAGTGAAGCAGAAAAGCATGGTAACTGCAAATGCAATGTCTGGGCAGGTGCCGAGGCAGGCCCACATGAGGGATCCAACAGCTTCATGATAAGGGATGTCATGCATCTGTGCAAACTCAGCAGTGGTTGCGAGTGCCTGGGAGCTAGAGAGTTGGGTCTGGGTGTCCATGGGGATGGATAGAGGCTTCAAATCTTCGAGGCCATAACAACAAAGGATAGAGTCAATGTACGAGCATTGGGAGAGGGAAATGGTGTGACTGTGGCAGTTACATTTGATCTCAATGCTGAGAAGCCAATGGAATTCACCCAGGTCAGTGATTTCAACGTGTTGCTGTATACCTTGCTTCACTTCCTCAATAATTTTGTGAGTGGTTGCTAAGATGGTGCAATCATCAATATGAACAATGATGATGGTGAGCAATGCTTTGTCATGTCGAATAAACACAGCCTGATCAACTTTGCACTGCTTAAAACCCAGCCCAGCAAGAATCTTTACAAGGTGTTGGTACCATTGTCGGCCACTTTGTTTGAGTCCATAGAGGGTTTTTATGAGACGGCAGACTTTATTAGTTGAGTTTGGTGCATGGTACCCAGGTGGCTGGTGCATGAAGACAACTTTGTTTGCTTTGAGCTTGCTATTTAAAAACACGCTCTTTATGTCAATCTGGTGGATCTCCAGGTCAAATGCAGCGGCCATGGTGAGAATAGCTCAAATGGATGCAAGTTTGGCAACAGGAGCAAAGGTATCAAAGTAGTCAACACCAGGAACTTGTGAGTAGCCCTGTGCTACCAGGCGCGCCTTGTATTTGATAACGTTTCCAGCTGTGTCTTTCTTTACCTTAAAGACCCACTTTGAACTAACAATATTAATGTCACCAGATTTGTTGACAAGCTCCCATGTCCCTGCCTTCCTCAACGATTCTAGTTCATCCTCAATAGCTTTCTCCCACAGCTTTCAATCTGGCCTCCTCTTTGCCTCTGCCACCATCCTCAGTTCAAGCCCCTCCACATCTGCTATCTCTGCAGCAAGAGCATATTCCTCAAGAAATGAGCCATCCTCCACTAACATTGTCTAGTCTGTCTGTCCGTCTTCTATCAGTTGGGATGCTAACTCCTCCTCAACAATAGGCTTGAGGAGTGGGACTCCTTTCGCAACAATGGGATCAGAGACATGGTGAGATGTCTTTCCTTTGCTCCCGATGAGGTCAAGTACGTGACAGCTGGGCTGGACAATACAAAGTGACCGGTGCACATGCTGAGTTAGCTCTTTGGGTTCATGGAGATGCTTGTGAGTGATGTTGTTGTCTTTTGCGGATTGCGTCAAGGTTTGGGACAGGTCAGAGTTATTGAAAGGTGGAGTCAAATGCTCCTTGATGAATTCCCAATCCTCCCCCTTGAGACATTCAGTGAGGCCTTCTTTATTGAAGTAAACATTGCGCTCAACAGTGACAGCCTTGCTGTCCACCCAGTAGATTTGGGTGCCATTGCTGTTTTTGTCAATACCAAGCCATCGTCCCTCACAAACATGTCTACTAAGTTTTGACCCTATCTCAACACAAGCCCAGACCTTCTCACCAAACTTGCAAACACTCCTTAAGTCTGGTTTCCTGCCCATAGCTGCTTCATAGGGAGTTATTCCATTGGGTAGTGCCTTTGTCAACGTTCTGTTGTACAACCACTTGGTGTGCCAAGCAGCCTCATCCCATAAGTTCTTTGGGAGGCTGCTGCTATGCAGCAGACTCAAGAATAGAGCGGTTGAAACATTCTGCAATGCCATTATGCTGGGAAGTGTTGTGAACAGTGAGTTTTTGCTTAATCCCTTACTCATTTAGGAATGCAACAAACTCCTTTCCAGTGTATTTTCCACTACAATCAGAATGGAGAACCTTGATCCTGGCATTGTGTTGCATGTTAATGTGGGCATGGAAGGTCTTGAAAGCATCAAAGGCATTGCTTTTTAGACAAAGAAAATTTAGGTGGCTGAGGTGGGTCTTGTCGTCAATGAAACTGACATAGTATCAACAGCCAAAAATGGTTTGGACAGGAGCAGGTCCCCAGATGTTGCTGTGGATTTCCTCTGCAAACTCCTTGGCTTGTTCACCTTGGCAAACTTTGGTGACAGCCCTTTGAGTTGACTTAGCATAGATACAAGACTTGCAGAAGAATTCCTTCTCATTGGAGGACTTTAAATAGACACCAGTGACAAAACCTTTTGTGATGAGCTTCTGAGCAACCTCAGGTGAGATGTGCCCCATTTGATGGTGAAATTGATTAAGGCTAATAACCTCCTCAGCAGCTGAAGCTTTGCCAGAATGATGTCGCAAACGATACAGTCCACCATCATCCTTCAGGACTTCTTCAACTAAGGTGCTATCCTGCTCCTTTATAATGCACTTCCCCTGACTAAAGGTGACTTCAAAACCAGCATTGTCAAGCTGTCTAACAGAGACAAGCATGTAGCCTACTTTAGAAGAGTGGAAGACTTCAGTGAGATGGAGATTTGAGGAAGTAGTACCATGAGGTATATCAATAACAAGCTTGCCCTTTGCTGTGGCACTGAATGGTTTCTTATTTGCAGCACAGAATAGTTTAGGGTTGATGGAAGTGAGCCTAGCAAAGTCATCACAATAAGGAGAGATATGCAAAGTACATCCAGAGTCAAACAGCTCAATGCGAGCAGGGGATAATGGATCATGACTTGTGACCCCAAGCACCTTGGGGATTGACTCCCTATTGCTCGGCATGCCATCCCAAGATAATGAGCCCAGACCAGCTGCGATACAGCTCGGATTCTTGTCAACCTCAGCATCAGTCACCTTGTTCTCATCAACTTCAGAGAACTAGTTGTTATTCATGGCAGCATCAGCGCAGCCCCCACAGGACTCAACAGTGTTTGAGATGTTGGACCTGGACTTACTGCAGAGATCAGGCAAGGAATCAAGGTCAGTTTCCTCCTCAACAGCAAATGCAAACTCGTCATTGCTAGACAAAGTTTCAACAGCATTTGCAGAGCCACTATGTTTTGGCTTTGCGCTCCCAGAGTCCTTCTTTTTATTCTTGCACTCATTTTTCTTGTGGCTGACCCTCCCCCCCCCCTACTTCCAGCAGGTAGGCCCTTTTTTCAAGCCTTCTTCTGCACCAGAAGTGACCACAATTGCCTCATTCTTCTTAGGCTTAGTAACAGCTTTGGCCGCAGCGCAATGTTTATGCTGTACATGCTGACAGTCATACTCCTCAGATATAACAATGATTAGTGTGTCAGGATTGATGTCAGAGGAGCCGAGTGCTGATGTGCTAAGAAGCTTGGTTGCTGTGAGGAGAGAATTGGTGTATGTAGCAAGGGATGGGGGAAGAGAGCCAATAATGGTCAAGCAATAATCCTTGTCATCTATGTCCACACTGACTGACGCAAGCTCCTCCTTCTTCACCTGCAGACTGTCAAAAAAGACACAAACATCGCCTCTGTCAGGGCACTTCATTCCAAGGAACTCAGTACAGAGCTGGGTTTGGGCAAAAGCACCCTTCTGTGTGTACTCTTTGGTGAGTGCAGCCCAGGCTTCTGCAACAGTTTTATAATGTTGAAGTTTCATGACAGCTGAGTCAGGAATTTTCTGAAGAAGAAGATTGTATGCAGATGACTCCACCTTGTCCCAATCAATGATGGCTATATTCCTGCCCTTGGGGGACAGCAACAGGCAAGGTGTAGACCCATTGAAATGGAGCCACTTCCCTTTCAACTTTACAGCTGGAGAGAAACATATTTTAAAGATACCCCAATTGACACCGTTGGGCAGTAGCTTTGGAACATCAGATGGGAGAGAGTTGGTAGTAACAGCTGTGATGGACATAGTGGAATTCTCATATCGCAGCTTGCAGGATGAAGTGGAAAAGAAGGCCCAATAACCTGTAATTATTATACTCACTAGAATAGTTGACAATATACTCAAAGTGCATAAGGACATGTCTAGACAATGTATTCACCTAGAATAGTTGACAATATACTAGGTGACTATAAGTATGTAATATGGATTGAATGTAAGTAGATAAGCTCACCTCAGAGTGCGTAAGGACACATCTGAGGTAGGCAGCACAAAAGGAAAAAGTATATAAAGAGAGTGGTGTGCCATCAGGTGAGTACAGAGGTATAAGGGTTGCCTCAACAAGATTGGCAACAAGAACAATAAGGTATGTACAAGAAAGAAAAGAGAAACATATGACAAAATAGGTATATCAGGATTGAGACCCAGCTTGCTTAAATAGATGCCAAGCATCACTCCAACACTATCCTAGGTATTCCAGATGCCTACAACTTGCAGTGGTTCCTCCTGAATCAATATCTGTATTTGCAAGATAGCCAATCTTCAACATATATTATTTCAATCATCGCCCCAATAGTACTATATACTCATACACTCACAAATAGATAACTACACAGGTGAACAGAATTGATATGGGGCCTATATAATTTCTTTGGTACATAGACCCTCATAAAGATATGACATCAATTTCACATTTATAAGACAATGTAGATCCCATATATACATCAAATGTCATGAAATTCATTTGGCTTAAGAGGTTCATATTTGTGATTGTTAGCATGTGACCTGCCTTCCCACCATATTAGAACTGTATTTCCTTCCAACCTTCCAATTGTGCATGTTTTTTCATCATATTTCATTCTTGAAAAGTCACAAAGGTATTTATTAATAGGCACTGCATTACTAACTCATGCCATCAAAATTATAGTACCATTCCCACTTCTGTTGCTCATTTGACCAGTTTGCAGAAACATTAGAAATAGTATCAATCTGGCAAAATGCACCAATATTATTGGCTGATGTTTGTGCTAGTAAGTGCTGAGATTCTGTAGAATTATTGCTGAGCTGACTGAGTAGGTGGTTTTGAGGTGGACAAAAGAGAAAATCAGTGACCCTCCCATACTCAATAACTCATGAGCTTGAAGGGGATCTATAACCTATAAATCACCAGATATATGTGGGCAATCAGTAAATTTTATTGGATAAACAAATCAATTGTTGTATCATATGACATCCAATCAATAATTTATGGATTCAGCCAACTTTTTCTTGATTTTTTTTTTTTTTTGCTTTGCCTAATAAAGATCCTCTGCAAGCAGTTAAAGCAGGCATTTTCCAATGTAGATCAGAGATCAAAACATGCAAAGATGATCTTCTCACACATTTTACAAGGCAAAAAAAGATCTCCAAGGCTGATGAGGCATGGCTAGACCACAAAGCAAATTTAGTTGATGAGGAGACAGTCATTGAGCTTCTTGAGAAGGCTTCTAACTCTGAACATGGATTTTTCTAGTTGGATTCACACCAGAAGAGCCTTGTTGAGTGGCTGTTGGAGCTTGGAGGAGGTGAAGAGAAGGTTGTTGGCAATATAAGGAAGCATATATCTTTAAGTAATCAGCCAAAAGTTTGATCTCATTTAGGATTAGGCCCTAAGAACTGAACGATTGCACCTTACAAGGATAAGAAAAAAGCACCAGTCTTCACAAAGAAAGAAAATGGGACACTGAAGCAGAAGATCAAGGTTTTGGATTAGTATCACCAGAATAACTTAAGTCAAAGCAAAATAGCTGTGCAATGGAATAAGATCTATCCAAATCTTTGCCTTAAGCAGCCCACTATCTCAGCCTGGATTAAAGGTGAGAGCAGGTACCGTAACCAGTATGCCAAAGCATTGGTGAGGGGTCAGCCTGGACATGCAAAGCGACAAAAACAGATTGAGCATTCTGAAGTCAATGAAATACCTGAACTATGGATTGCTAAGGCTATGTCTGATGGTATTCTGCTCAGTAAAGAGATTTTTAAGCAAAAGTGGATTTGTTTTGCAGAACTTGTGGGAGTATCAAATGAGGAACAAACTGGATTCAAGTGCAGTGAAGGTTGGCTGGATCAATCAAAGAAGCAAACTGGCTTAAGGAATTTCAAATATCATGGAGAAATTGGTTTGGCAGATCCTGCAGATATTGAACAAGAATGAGAACATGTATAGAATCTGATTGCAAAGTACAATTATCTGCTAAAGAATATTTTGAACATGGATGAGACTGGCCTTTTTTGAGCATTAGTTTATTTTTTTTGTCCATTGACAGACAATTTATACTCACTAGTTTACTTCAAAATGCCACCAGACCATGGCCTCATAAACAAGCAGATGTCTGGTATAAAAGGGAACAAAAATGCTTGACATATGCATTTACAATGAATAGTACTGGCATTGAGAAGCTTTCTCCTTGATTATTGAGGAATTTGAATGTCCACACTCCTTTGGAGGTAAATCCAGAGCCCAGCACAATATGCATTCAGTTACAGAAGCAATGCAAAGACCTGGATAACAACACCTATATACCAAAATTAGCTTCATGATTGAGATACTAAGTTGCAACAAAATAGACCTAAATTCTTACTGTTCCAAGACAATTTTAGCACTCATGTACCTTCCAACAACCTTACTAACATCTGTTGATGAGCTCCTACTTGGTTCAGCACATATAAGTCACTCTACAGAGCTTTGCCACTGGGACTCAGTATAATTTTGCACTCTCTACTTTTTTTTCTTGACTACTAGAGTAAACTGGAAGACACCTCTTGAAACATCCCACTAAACTATAGACCAAAGCATGTGATCTATCCTGCTTTGCCACACATTCTGCCTTGCTACTTGCCTTTCCTGACAAGTTGTCAGGCAGCTTTCCATGCTCACATCTGCTATCATCTCTGATATGTCCAAACTGACAGGTGATGGAATGATAGAAGCTCTAATTTGACTGACAGACAGCTTAGAAACATCATTTATTTCAGTCTTTCACTAACGTTCTGCCAAACTTCCCTAGCAACACATGTTTGATGATATTTTCCTGAAACAGATGGCTTAGTCTATTAACAGTTGGCAAAGACTTGCCAATCCTTCCATTTTTGGTCTTCTTTCATTTCAATGTTTTTAGTATAATTCACAGTCTCTTATCTACTTTTTTCTCATACATTGCTTTTATGTATTGCTTATGCTCTTAGTGACTTTAACAAGGTTGCTCTTTTTATTTTGTATAAATACTTTTTTTTTTGTTAGTATAACAAACAGAAAATTATATACAGTTCTGCCCACAACTATCTTCACCAGAGTTTAGATTTCTAAGCAACTTTACTTCTCTAAGTTGTTTTAGTGCCTTTCTTTTTTTCTTAGTGCTTGTCCCTTAAATGCCTCCTCTTTTAGCTTTTGCACAGTATTATTTTAGAAGATCTAGTCTTATATCATCAACACCTTGGCACTTTGCCTATGAATCTTTGCACCTAGCACTTATAGCTAGGGTCTAGTAACTCTATGTAACTAAGCATCTTCCATCTCTTACTGCCTTACCTTAGCATTTCTTGCTGATCTCTCTTGACAACTGATGGTTCATAGCTTATTTGTATCTAACAGGCTTCAAATCTCATAGCAAGTTTCTAGGACCTGTCTGGGACTCTTGCAAACTACTCACCTAAAAAGATTAAGTCACTGCCTACTCAAATAGTATTTAGCTCAATTTTGGATTCATTATTATGTTAAAAACTTTGCACATAATCTTACAGCTCATATTCAATCAGCTGATGCTAGTATTATCTGTTGCTTCAAAGCTCATTTCTGTGCTAGCTTTATGAATCATGCCATTGATCATTATGACAGTGGTATTTTCCCTGCTAATATCTACAACGTCAACATTCTAAATGCCATGTAAATAGCAAACATGGTGTGAAAGCAAGTTGATACCACAGCTATCCATAACTGCTAGAAGAAATTTGGAATTGTTCCAGATGCACTCTGAAATCTAGCAATTTGTCCACTGGTACTCTATCTGTCTCTGTTGCATCCCTTCTAAACAGCAAGGCTAAAGTCTCAAATAGATTATCTCAAAAGAATTGGTGTTCTCAACTCAATAACTAGATGGATATCAATTAGCTTCTCAACTCTACAAACAAGGATAAGATGTGTGATAATAGTATAAAGAAAGTTGATACAGAGCAGAGAGCAGTTATAAACAGCACCAGATAGAGGAAAATAGGAAGAAGGATGATAGTGATGATAAAATCAATAATACTAAGCCATCTTGCAAAAAAGCACTTGGCACAGCTTTGACAATCCTCTAGTACATGATCTATTTGCATGTAAGTTAGAGAAAATCCTTGTAAGCTTTGGATGCCAAACATGCTTGGATGAGTTTCAATCTCTTTGCTCTACCACAATCAATGAATATTTTGCTTCTTAGGATGTCTAATAGACTTTAAATGATAGAAATACTATATTTCACTCTATATTGACTGAAATAAAAGCCTGTATGTAACTCTATAATGACCTCTTTTCTAACCTATAATCCCTAATAATCTATAACTTTTAGCATCTCTGGAGGGGTTGTGGGTTATAAGGAATTCAACTGTAGAAAACAGAAGGGCATAGAGCAAGCCAAGTAGTTATTCAGAAGTGCTAGAAGTGGGTGCATCATTGGACTAAGCTTGGAATAGTATTGGACATAGTCCAGAGACTGGTCTCCTGACAGATGTTGGGAATGAGGAGCAGTCTGATTAAAACATTGAGGTTGGATACTACAGGTATCAGTGAGTCTGGTTAAAATGCAGTAGGTCTAATTAAGGTGTAGGTGACCAGTATTGAGCACCAAGTAATAGACAAGTGATGTAAAGGAATGATGAAATTAGGAGCAGAGCCAAGTTAGAAGTTTTAAGGACTTGGAGTGCTTTGGGAGAATGTTCCAGGGCTTTGAAAATCAAAGGTAGGTGAAGGAGGTGCATGATAGTCACAATACAAAAACAGTAAGTGAGATATAGTCTATCAAATGGAAGTATTACTCACAAAATCCAAGTGAAGAAGCCATGACTTATAAAAATACTGCCAATATATTTCAGAACAGAAAGAGCTATAGTGGCTAGAAGGAACAAAGCACTTTGTGATGCAGCCAAAGGATGTAAAAAGATACATAGCTATCTTAGTGTTTAGAAAGCCCAAGACTAGGATTTCATAATAATGGAAGCAAATCATACATAATATGGAAAGCACCAAGAGAATTAGAGAGTGCTATAAATGGAACTCTGGATTTGAACTTGCACTTGAAGAAACATGAAATAAGTGAGTCCTTATCTGTTAAGTCACAAGGCAAATTTTTAACTATGACTTCAGTTGCTCAGCCCAATAATGGACCTGGGCCCATGTCTAAGGAGATTCTGATTCATGAGCTATTAGATATCTTAGTCAAAGGTGATATTGAGAATTTTGTTCATAAATAGCCAGATGTTAGAGTTATAGTTGAGAATTCTTGAGCTAGAGCCAGCCTTTGCATTGCAAAGGCTGTTGGATTAAGTTCTTATTTTGTAAGAAAATTTGACATCTTGCACTTTACATGGAACAGTTCCATACCTTACCACCAATAGGATCTGGAAAACATCATGCTCATCCATCACTTCTAAATAATGAGCAAGTTCTAAAGACAGTTCACTATTACCTTACTGTGATTTTAGTTGGCAATATAAGTTGTTAAGAACTGTGAATTGTTGCCAAAGACTAATGAAATATGCAGATTATACCTGACAAGTTCTGTAATTAGGTTAATAATATTATTATTCCCAGTTTAGGACTCGATCTTGGTAAAAAGATAATTACCATGCAGTGTGCAAGAAGATAGTTATATAAGCTGGGTTATAGTGTCACTAAAGTGAAACAAGGTGTCTATGTTGATGGTTATGAGAGGAAAGATGTCATTGAGTATTGGCAGAAATTTCTTAAAGACATAAAAAGAATAATCAGTGAGTTTGGTATGCAGAGTTCAATAAAAATTAGCCACTGATCCTCAAATTTCAGCCTTTGTTATTATTATGATGATAAAACACTGGAATCCATTCTTCTAATACTTGAGCCTAGAGAAAGTTTACATGTCCCAATTTATGAAGATGAAAGCATCTTTAGGTTTAATGAGTTGCATAAATAGATATGGGCCAAAGATGAAAAAACACCTTTATGAAAGAAAGAACAAAGGTGTTCAATTCATATCTTGGACTTTGTTGTTGAGCACACAGAAAGACTCAAATTGGGTCAAGAGTAGATCAAAACCCAAAAAACTCTTTTGCTCAATAAGCAAGTTGTCCATGACGCATGTGAAATCTTTTATTCAGGAAAAGATAATGACAAATGGTGGAACACAGCACAACTTATAGAACAAGTAATGTTTTAAAATTTCAATACTGCAGTTATGCATTCATCATACTTTGGAAGACAATTTCATTGTTTGAGAAACTATATCCTGGTGCAATTGATGAATTTTTCTTTGACCAGTCAACAGCTCCAAATGCATTTGCAAAAGATGCATTGAATGCAAATAAAATGAATGTAAGACCAGGTAGAAAACAGCACTGTATGCATGCAACAATAATCCCCATAAATAACCCAAATCCATCTTTCTGAGGCAAGATGCAGACCATGGTATTTGATACTAACCTGCTATCTAAGCATCCAAACTACAGGTTTTGTAGTATAGTCAAGAGAATAAGACAAGTTTTTAAGGAGTAGAAACTCTGAAATGAACTTATTCAGCACAATGGAGGTAAGCTAATTTCAGATCATTGCTATGCATGTAGCAAGAAAAAAAAAGGACCAAGAGAAACATGCACAGCAGGAGGCAGAGGCAATAGCAGGTCAAGGTGAAGTTGAAGAGGGCAAAGAAGACTCACTACTACATGTACCAATGAGTGCAACATGCTGTATGCAAAAGGCTTTATTAGAGCAAGAAGATTTTCTCTCAGAAAAGCCACTTTTACAGGTTGTTATTGAAAATGCAGGCTATAAATGCTATTTCCTCTTAAAATTCCATTGTGAGTTGAATCCAATTGAGATGTATTGGGGCTGAGTCAAGCTCAGTAAGCCATTTCTTTGAAAATCCATTCACAAACATCTAACTATGTTATCTAATTAGGATATTGCTATCTTAGAGATGGCATATTCAAAACAGCAAACAATTGGTCCCAGAATTATTGAGTAGCTGTGAGATAAAGGTGATTAAAGCGTTTTATTGGAAGACTTGGCAGTATATGGATGCCTATGAGTGAGATTATTGTGTCTTTACTTCATTTAAAAGTCTGATAGACTAATATTGTGAGCAGGAAGGAACTCACTAGCAGGCAAGCAGAGTATGGAGTCAGAAAGTACTGGTTCACACTGTCATATAGGCACAGGAATTATGATGGATGTGGCAATGTTGCATAATCCTGCATAATCTGGACACTTGTCGAAGTACAAAGGCATTTCTGGTGGCATGATGTGATAAGATTTGATTAGTCATAGATTAGATATTCATAATGGGGTATCTCAGGGTCCTAAATCTACTTCCAGCTTCGAAAAAAGTTCAAAGTCAAAGTATCAAAATTCTATTCAGATAGCTCAATAGCTACTTTGAATCTGAGCATATTCCGAGAGTTTTAAGAAAAATATATCATTCTGAGGGAGGAGATAGCATCCCAAATTTTGAGGTTCTGACAGGTCTATTTTGAGCGTTCCACACTGTAGGATTGTTTACTGATGACTTGCAAAGCAGAGGAATGAAAATAAGTACCAGTCTCAAGTTGAGGGCATAACTTCCAAACTTTGATTCTTTGATTTTCCAGGCTGCTCCACCCAAATTTGTTATGCCCGTATCAGCCTCTAGTTACCAATGCATAGTTTTTATGCAAAATTCCCAGTGTCTGCTGTCTCTAATGTGACAGCGTACTTGTATTGACCTATTTGAACATCACAAACTGGCATCATATTCAGAGAGCAGTTTCTTTCCACAAACTGATACTTGCCTAAAAGAGTGGTGGTATTCATTGATTCTACTTCCTTCACCTGACATCATACCTGCACCTGGGCATCTACTGTGAAAACAATTATGAGGGTGTTTCAGATCTAAATTCTTCCACAAATTTGATGCTGCTTTGAAGATATACTTCTATATTCCTAGAAAATTTCTGGCATGGAAGGACACGGATGAATGGTGCGGAATAGACAGTCTAATAGAAACATGAGGATTTTCATAGTTAAGAGTATTCAAAAAGCCAAGGAGTATTGTAGAAGATTTGTAGAGCGTTGGAGTGTCCTGTAATGACATCTTTTTGTTGGGATCCGACCCAGTATAAACTCATAGGGAATAATCGAACGGTATGGTAAGTGCACTAAGCTATAAGTACAATAGACTCTACTTCATTCTGTGTATAAGCAAATGAGGGTCTGAGATCATTGTAATGATACATCATGATAGTCGTCCACCCTTTATGTAAGTGAGACAAAACGTGTTGCCAATGGCACACTTACGGTGACCCATAAGATCTCAGCACCCATCACACATCTCTATAACACAATCTCAGTGAGAGTACAGTCTCGTGCACGTCCGCAACCGATAATGGTCCGCGTATTAGAGCGATTGTCAAGGCAGGGTAGACAAACTACAGAGATCAATTATCGGCACGCAGAAAAAAATGAAGAAAACATGATACGCACCGAAACACATATATATATTGTTTCGACCAAGGTGCATAAATTGCTTGTCACTAATCCTACGCCAAATTATCAGTAAGGAATTCGAAATAGATTATCTCGCTCAAGCATTGGAACTTTATTTCACCTTGTTTGAGGACTTGAACACGCGAGATGAGTTCCTTGATAAAATCTGACATAGCAAGTGTTTCTGGTTCTTGGCTCAAACCACTAGAATCTGAGTCTTGAGGAACTAGATGAGGGCGGACTGCAATGACCATCACAATGTATACAAACTACGAATACTTGAGTTAAAGTTATTGTCCTTTGAATGGAAATGGACTCAACCTGGAGAACAGCGTAGACAGTTCCAGAATCCACCAAGAGATATAGGATACGCCGTACTCTGGTGGGCTGAACCTGGTGGATATCCATTTTTTCATGAAAGAAATTGATGTATGACCTGTAATCACGGAAGTGTTACTGATTCAGGAGCATAATAGTTTACAAGTAAGAACATACAACAATGTCCAACCGATAAAGCATGTTGCAACAAAGTTGGTTATGAATGATAGAAACACGGTGACGAGCTGCTGATATGTGAAGGTACCCCAATTACTACTCTTAGGGTCACTGAGAGGCAGCAGCGGTGCTAATACCAGTATGGCTGCCATATCTAAATCGGCGTCCGGGGAAGTCGACAACCAAAAAAGTGTGAATACTGCCCTCGATTTTTAGCTCTCAAAAGATCGACAGAAGATGAGAATCAATGGATACGTACCAAAAGTAGAAAAACAGAGTCCCATTGAAATAAAAGCTGCCCAACGCCGCTTCTTAAATACAACCCATGCACGCCATATGATGAAAGCATCATTGATTATTGGCTGAATAATCATCATCACTAGTTGGCTACGGAGTGTTTTAGAATTTGAATGAGAGGGGACTCAACAGTTATACATTCGAGCCATATCTGAGCTACGTTCCAATTCGCGTAGATGGCATCCGAATCAAAGATGATAGCTTGTCTGAGTATCTTGATTTGCTGGAAGAATTGATGTTCAGTGATTGCTATTCCCATTCGCAATGTCCAATGTCCAGTAAATGCAGCAATGCCCAGGCAAATAGTCACTAATTGCCATCTGGAATGCCATGTTTGTTCTTGATACCTATAGATGCTTGTGAATCAAAATGGAGGCTACGGTCTGCGTGAATTGACGTACTTTACAGTAGAGTAGGCAACTGTAATCGCAATTGGTATCAGTATACCTGTGGAATTGATTTAGCTTTGGTATCGACTCAAAGAGTTGATAGACCATAGCATAAAGAGGTCGTAGCCATTGCCGTAACCCATCTTAAGAGCAAGTTTTCTCCTATAAGTTGAATAACTTGTCGTTCTCCTAGTTCCATGGGTCCTGCGGAGGCCATGTTATGACAATAGATCTATTGCGAGGGAATGAATGTGTGAGCAGCTTGTCTCTAGTCAAACGGTTCCTCAAAAAGTACGGAGGAGGCAGTTAGGAGAGGTTGGTATTTATATATAGTACAGGAAATGGAATCAGTTTGGCCCGCTCAATCATCATAATATATGCCATAAGGATCAATGATGTCTGCAATAGACAGAGAAGCATGACAGACACTGCCTTAAACAAGCTTAGTATCTTATCATCGGATTTTAATGATTTCCAGATACCAAACACAATGAAAAACAAGGACTCCAACCGAGACAAACAGGATGACCTACTAGATAATGGCATTGGAAACTGAAAAATAATAAGGAGTCAGTCTGTCAAGAATCATGGAGAGATAAGTGAAACAAGTTTGGTTGCCGGTGAGAGTTTAAGCTATGTCAGTCACAAACTCCTGATTTTGAACCCATGATCATGATACGTTGGAGCAGGTTGTAGCCGGCCGAGGCTAGAAATCAAGATTCCTGTGCTTTGTGGGAACATGACTTGGGTCCCATAACAAATTAGGGAGGAAAAGACAAGACCAGAAACTAAGCAGATTGTGACGCCAAGATCGATTGACCGGAGAGCTGGAATTATTTCATTCCGACAGAAAATGTTTCTCGCCAGGTATTGATGGACATAGGACCAGACCTAGGACCAAACATGTGCACCCGGTTGCGTTGGCTCGTTCCATACTATCCTACGAAGAAGCATTGGCCTCCGTGTGCACCATGAAAAAGCAACAATATTTGATGTCCATCTTGAGAACCGGAGAGAACACGAGTACAACATCTGCTGACATAGCTTCCTTGTACGCCGCCAACTTGTCAGGATTGATGTCTTACGCGAAACGGATCTTGGAAACTTGGTTCCACCGATCGCGAACAGGTCAGATAGAGATAACAAGTCGGCATGAGTGTGTGAATGTAGAGGTTTCGATCGTAGTACAACGCTCAAAAATTCATTATCCGCCAAGAAACACGACGTTGACGTCAACCGAAGGGGATGCGAAAAAATCATACCTAAATCAGGTGGGCCTTGCTGGGATTCGAACCCAGGCCACTTGCAATATTAGAACCCAAAGCAAGTATCGTACCTCTAGACTACAAGGCCATGTGATCTGATTTGGCTTCAAGAATTGACAATCGTCCCTCGTAGAAGGTTGGGATATCTGAGGCTTGACAAACGCTCTGATACCGCAGATACATTTTTCCGAGTGCCCTGGACTACCAACGGTATGATGAAGTCAACGCAACGAAGTTTAGCATCGTCACGGAAGGCAAAACCACGGTTGCGCGGACCGTGCCGTGCCGGTGATTACGATGGGTGCGCGTAATTAAGTAGTGAAGACGCGTTTTTTTTTGGCATTCTGTGAATTTTATTCACAAAGTTAGTCCTGGCAGAGGAAGCTAAGACAATACCAGGGATGAAGGAATTTGTCAGAGGATTTGAACGTTGGACGACAAAACTACCTTCCACTTTGTTGATCGCAAATACGTGGGAACCTCCCTCGGGATTCAAACTCCGCTTGTTGATTGCTTCCACCATCATCTCGTGCAGCGACGACGGGCCTTCGTTCTCTCCTGGAACGCTGCGAGCTGAAGTGTACAAAGGTACATGCACCCCTTATGCTTAATAGCACGACAAGTAAACGCGAGGCCCCTCACGACCAAACGATCGCGAACGCAGACGGTATGACTACAAGCAGTGTGATGACTGCGACAAGCAATCCGTTGATTAATGCGGCTAAGAAAGCTAAACGCGAGGTCTGTTTCTGGCTCACCTGTGCTGGAATACCTCGGCTGAAAATTGTGCTTATCAGTCAAAAGCTGGCGCGTCAAATAAGAGGAAACGTATGTCTATCTCATCTACTTGTCTACAACAAAACTGATCCCGCCGTCAAGTCGCAAACGCCGAAGAAACACCTGGTGGCCTGCTCATTGTCCGCACTTCATCTCTACCTACAACCGCGGCTGCGCCTGTAACAACCAAACCTCCCACAAAGAAATTCAAGTCCTCCCAACCTTCACATCCACAATATCAACTACTCTCCAGCACGTCGACAAAGCCTCCACCTCCTTCCAGATCCTCTCTTCTGCCCCCATCCCAGCCCGCTACACTAACACGGTACAATACTCCAGACGCTGATCCCGCACTTGACGCGGCCGTGCGAGCCATGGATACCGAAGCAGCTGACTTGCGTCGGTCTCGAGTTTCACAAACGCCCGACACCTCTAGCTCAGGCTACAATCGAAATTCAAAATCTAGGTTTTCTAGTCAAGGAGTGTCCAAGCCCACGAGTAACGGCAGTGGGGAGGGGAAGAGTCGAGGTACGGAACGGATAATTGACATGTCAGCCCCTCTGCGTGCAGAGGAAGACGAGACGCCGCAGATCCAGCGGAATAAGCGCTTACGCGCTGGTGCGATGGCTGCCATATCTTCTGGAGACTTAGAAATGGATACAGGCGGGGATATGGTGGTTGACCCGGTAACTCCGCCACGGAAACCTAGTCAGAGTGCGCCTGGCTCTACACGACGGAAGAGTTCGGTGGGGAGGGGGAAGAGGATAAGCACTTCGTTTGAGGCTACTGGTATCATCAGTGAGATTTTTTTCGTCACTTTGTTTTGCGCTATCTGACGTGTCATAGCACAACCACACAACTCCGTCGCGGATACTTCGTTCTATAAACATATTGACTCGGACCTCCCGGATTCTGAGCGTGTTCGACAACTTCTCATATGGTGTTCCGCCCGCGCGGCATCCACTGCGTCTTCATCTTCAACCTCCAACCCACCTCTACCGAAGCTCTCAGCAGCAGCCGAGGCAGCACTTAAAGCAGCACAAGAAGACATCGTGCGTAAGCTTGCTGAACGACGCGTAGATCTCAGTCTGTTCAGGGGACCCGGAGACGCGAACATGAACTCTGGAACCAACGCGAACGTTGTATTGGCAGAGAACAAGCAGAACGTGACTAATCGGATGTGGGAAGGGGTTTATAGTCGGGATATTCGTAGGTGAGTCAGTCTCAGACTTAACACACTCCCTCTGTTTTTTGATTTTCATTTTCCCACACCCGTATAGTGCGGAAGAAGAAGAAGAAGCCTGGAAGAAAGTCTCCTCCACATACGACGCTTGTGCTCGGCGCATCCGATCCGCAATCGAGAAACGACGAGCAGATTTTGGTATCCCCGCCCCCGGCACCAGCACCAGTGAATCGCAACCAACATCGGCGGGCTTACTCTCTACCAAGGCGCAGGGTAAACAACGCGCGCCGTTGCGCGAACAGGATCTACTGCCAAGTTCTCGGGCCGGGTTCAGGCTGGTGCAGAAGGTGTTAGCCAGGTCTCGGAGGCGGAAAGCTATGGGGCCGGAGCATTTAGAGGAACCTCCTGGTGCGGAGCCGAGCACCAGCACAGGAAAGGGTGTGGACCCGGATTCTCGGCCCTTGCCTACGTCTTCGCAGGGATACGGTATCGATTTCGACATGGACGTGGAGATGGATGAGGCCGTGAGGAAGGAGGCGGAGGCACGGGAGGCAGAAGAGGAGGATTTGCGCTCGCGGATGAGGGATGTGGAGTTCAAGCTAGACCATCTGTATGTGATGGCGAGCCAGGCGAAGCAGACGACGGAGATTGCGCAGATGGCACTTGACGCGCGGTTTGCGGTTCTTGCGCGGGCTTTGGATGCGCGTCGCTCGGGCTCGTCGGGCGTGGGCACGTCGTTCGCGTCGACGTCTGCTTCTGGCGCTGGCATTACGCCGACGAGTGTCTTTAAGAGGTACGTCGGTGCCGGGATGGGTGCGGATGGGAGAGGTAGAGAAGAAGCAGACGAGGCGCTTGCGCTGTTGCGTGCCCTCTCGCGGGTCGACGCGGCGCGGCCGCCGGCGCAGGTGGGTGATGCGGCGAGGAGGGCGGTGCGGGAGGCGCAGCGGGCCGGGGATGCGATTGAGAGGAGGATCACGGAGGTGCCGTCGACGCCGAGGAAGGTGCCTGGGACGCCGAGGAAGATGCCTGGGACGCCGAGGAGGGGGACGACACCTGGGAGGTAGGTCGGAGCTGGGGAACATTGTTATAATGTATGTATAGTACATCTATTTTGTGGGTACAGTCGAAACAATCTATATATGCGTCTCGGTGCGTATCGTACTTTCTTCTGCGTGCCGATAATTGCTCTCTGTACCCTACCTTGACAATTGCTCTAATACGCGGACCATTATCGGTTGCGGATGTGCACGAGACCGTACTCTCACTGAGATCGTGTTATATAGATGCGTGATGGGTCACCGTCCCTTGGCGACACGTTTTGTCCCACTCACATAAAGGGTGGATGTATTTTTACAATGATCTCAGACCCTCATTTGCTTATACACAGAATGCAGTAGAGGCTATTGTACTTATAGCTTAGTGCGCTTCCATACCGTTATATTAATCCCTATGAGTTTATACTGGGTCGGATCCCAACAAAAAGATGTCATTACAGGACACTCCAACGCACTACGAATCTTCTACGACACTCCTTGGCTTTTCGAATACTCTTAACTATGATTATCCTCATGTTCCCATTAGACTGTTTATTCCACCATTCATCCGTGTCCTTCCATGCCAGAGATTTTCTAGGAATATAGAAGTATATCCTCAAAGCAGCGTCAAATTCGTGAAATAGCTTGTTCGTTTAGATCTGAAACACCCTCATCATTGTTTTCACGGTAGATGCCTAGTTGCAAGTAGGAGGTCAGGTGAAGGAAGTGGAATCAATGAATACCACCACTCTTTTAGGCAAGTATCGATTGGTGGAAAGAAACTGTTTCCTGAATATGATGCCAGAGGTATCACTCCATTGTTTGTGATGTTCGAATAGGTCAATACGAAGAGACAACCCGCTGCCCCAAACACTAGGAATTTTGCGCAGTCTTACGTTTACAAAAACTGTGCATTGGTAACTAGAGGCTGATACGGACATAACGAATGTGCGCGGAGCAGCTTGGAAATCAAAGAATCAAAGTTCGGAAGTGATGCCCTCAACTTGAGACCGGTGCTTATTTTCATTCCTATGCTTTGCGAGTCCTATTTCCTCAGCAGTAGCAAGCCGAGACTGTCGTCCGTTATGTCTGTGCCTGATCCATAACGCTGAGGAGAACAGAGCCTGCGCCTACTAAAGTCCTGTCGGTCCTTCAGAAAACAAGTCAAGCCAACCTCCAAGTGATTCATGGATCTCTTTCCGATGGGCCGCACCCACCGTATCAGCAGCTCATCTCCTCACCTCAAATAATACATGGCAACTACTGGGAAGACTGCATAGTGTGCCAAAGAAGTTGTTCGTTTGCCGAATTTCTTTGGAAGGATACAATTATCATACTCGGCGGGGCTGATCGTGTAAGGAGACGAAAATCAGCCTAAAATACTAGACAAGATATGTACTGCCTCGGAGGGCGCGCATCAATGCCTGTCGGATCATTATGGCCTAAAGCAACTTCAATTGAGATAAGATAGATTACTGTCAACAGGACTCTGAACCAGCGAACCACCACTCCATCGTTCAAGAAAAGTCTTGCCTGCTTCATCTTCTATCTCGAAGGGACGGGACGTTTGTTCTGAGCAAGCTTTGCAGGTCCGTTTTGATTTCTTGGCACGCTATGTTGACCACGGACCGCCACATTAATATTATGCTCATACAATCCGCAAGTTTCAGCGCCATTTGAAAGCCTAGTCTCGTATTGGAACTTTTGGTTAGTTATTCTTGATTACTTGCTATGATATGCTTATTGATTTGCCTACTGAACGAGACGTTTGAAAGTCATGAGTGGAAGACATTACCTGTCAGCTGACTCGACAGATGGTGACACAGCTAGTGCCTCGACTATGTGGCTGCCTGGTACAAATGAAACCGTGCATTCTAGATAGGTCTTTTCCCTAGACCTTGTTAAACCTTCGTCCCCTCCTTGAAGTCCATGGTATACGTTCTTCTGGACAATACTAGCAAGCACTTGGACGCACCTAACTGGGTAACGATTCCAACGGTGCAGACTTTAGGAGGATCTGTGAGCCGCGCGAACAATACCAAGGACTTTACATCCTTCACAATAGATTTCAATGGTACGATTCATACCCTTTGTTTGTTACATTCCATTCTCACGTTTGGGGCAGGGAGTGTGGTTGATTTTTACATTGTCGTGTCACCTTTTATCCCGCATAACCTTCCTTCTTCCGTCACTATAATTCTCGATGGAGGAAGCCAGATGTGGGATGCTCCGGCCTTCAGACACGAAAACGAAAGCTCGACTGATCAGGTGGCAATGCATTGGTATAGAACTCCTAGGATAGACGATGAACATCACACCATTACCGTTACCAATTTCCCTCCTCACTTCTCTCTTGACTATGCAACCGTCTTTACGGACCGCGAGTCATCTTCCGATGAAGAACTCGTCATTATCGACAACAATGTTGAAAACATTAGCTACGCTGGTGACTGGGTAGCCACTTTTCGGAGCGGGCTAATTGTTCCTTTGCCTTTTTCTGAAGACTGCTTCAGCCTTGAAGAAGTATATATGGGAGGAGCTTTCGATGGATCATCGACGCAGGGACTCCAATCATCAGCGACGTATGATTTTATCGGTCAGTAAAAAGCTTCCGGTCCCGAGGTCAAAGCTTACGGATAGAAACAGGGACATCTATCTTTGTCTACGGAATTTTTGCGGGACCTTCGGATGGTCGTGGCAATATGACAACCGTATTCACGATCGATGGACTCGAGTCGAAGCGGATGTATATCGCTGATGGACCACAAATGCAGGCTAACTACCTCTGGTTTGAGCGCATCGGACTCCCTTTAGCTTCGCATACACTACAGCTCACCGTTTTGGAAAACAACAGACTAAATTTTAACCTGGACTACTTAATCGTTGGTACTGGTTCATACATTTCGCCGAACAACGATCGCATGCCAGCCTGGCAATCGAGCGTTTCAGACCCTTTCTCATTCAGTCATAGGATCCCGGAGATGCTAAACTGGACATTACCAAACGCAACGACAGTGGAAACGTGGGGATATACAAAAAGTAGTCAGGTTCCGAAATCTACAGTCATTGGAGTATCGATCAGTGTTGTCATTTGTGCTCTTATTATTGGTGGCATTCTGCTATTCTGGTTTCGTTATCGTGCTCGTATGTGTTCGAAAAGAATTAATAGGTGCCCATCACTAACGCATTAATGATATTTATCCAGGACGTAAGCATATCTCAAAGCAAAACAACCGCCGTGATGTTCCATTTGCGAATCTACGATGTGAGCACTTTTTCCAATAACAACACCGTTTTTCTAATGACAAGAAATAGCTAATTAATTATCGCTCCTCTCCAACATAAATTCTCTGTATTTTTTTCCCTGGAGCTGTCAATCTACGCTCTACTATCCATTTGTATGAAGTTTGTTTTGCATGTGTCTTTTTCGTAGCATGATGATATACATTATTTATTGGAGACGACCAAAGCTAATGGTAGGACTAGTAATGGAGTGATAAAGAGCATTTCTTGTCAATTTCGTCGACTTGCCCCACAAAGTCGAAGCGTTTCAGCGTGAAAGTAGCTTGCGCAGTGCCTCGAATACTTCTAGAGGTTAATATATTAACTATTATGCGGGACAAGATACTGAGATACGCACCTGTGAGGTCCCAGTGTGGCAGGAAAATTGTTCAAGTTGCAAGAATCTCAAATCGCATATGCAATCCGTCTCTCCATCTCAGAGGAAGGCAACGTGGAGTATCAAATGTATGAAAGATCTGTCTCGCGGGGTAGGCGCAAGCCAGCGGCTCATCGCTGAAAGAAAAGAAAAGCGCGGTTGTGCGGAGTAGTTTGAAAAAACGAAAAGTGTAGAAGAAAGAAAGGTGTGAAAAAGACGGACGGAGGGACAAAGGGTTCACACAATCATGCAAGTCAGGCAAAGATTCTTGAAGAGGTCTGGCGGAAAGTTTGGTCAGAATACTGGGCCATGTTCATAATTAAGTGTCCCGCTTGAAGATAGAAAGATTACAGAAGCATCATTGTGGACGTGTGTTAGAGGCCGACGAATGCTCGTGAGATTGTCGCTGAGCAAGCCGAGAGGGATATTGTGGAGACTCGGCTAGATCAGAGGTATGAGGCGTTGTGGGAGGACCAGTGAGCGAGGAGTTCTAGACTTTCTATACTCAGATGTCCTCCAAGAAAACAAAAGCGGCCTGTCAAGTGGAAACTTAGTGGAATAACGAAAGAACAAATTGTGCATAGCTTGTGTGGTGTACCACACATCGCGTATACGTCAGTAACGTCGGATGGACTCACTCGACAAATGGAAGGGCACTTAAATACCATTGTATTGACCCTGATTTAAATGGGTCCACAAAGAGTCTGATTTTGATATGTATTGTAGAAACAACAAGAAGGAGTTCAACCGTTCCAAAATTCCAGCAAGTTCTCGAGTAGAAAATCTCGTTCCCCTCTTCTGGTCACAAAGTTAGTATAAATTGGTTGCTTCCAGAGATAAGATCGAGATAAGGTCAACTCATATGATTGGCTGAAAGATGCGAAAATCAGACTTGTTGCTTTTTCATCCTTAGGTCTAACTGAAGCTACATGGTTGATGCATGTTTATGAACCCTTCGAGTCCTGCTTTCTTGTCCGTCACATACGTCACACCGGTTCAAAATCTCCAAATTCAAAATCGATACCACCGTTCCACGTTACAAAAGGACTGGGCTGCCAGTTCGGACTCTCTCAAATCTCTGGTACAGCTGTCTAGTTTTCTTGTAGCCGTAGGTTGATGATCCCATCCTGAGAGAGACGTATGCTGATGAAGGTATATTGCAAACGTTTAAGAGAATCTAGATTCCTTTGCTAGGCCGGAAAAACCAAGTGATGATTTAGCCTTCGGGAACAACAACCCTCCCAGTACAACTAAAGTATCAAGAAATCGTGCTTTGTGTGTGGAATATATAGACAAAGTTGATAAATACCTCGCATCCTGCGAGTTTTGATTGTACGTACGAGTATAGATATGTCATATATATATGAATTAATCGTGTCCATTTGTTATGGAAATCCAGAGAGTATCAGTATGTGGCGTCTTCCTTCGAGAATGGAAAATATTTATCTTCATCTTTTTGCAATGTGCCCCAAGGTTTTTCTTTCCTGTATACCCTTCTTAATCAGTGGGTTTCGATGGGTCACAGGAGCGCTTACTCGAAATCTATTTGGAAGAAAGGGAGTTGATTTTCAAATGATGATACAAGTTCTGCGGATGAATATCCAACGACCTATGCACACAACAGATGGTCAACAATCCGACCACACATGAATGACCGAAAAGCAGCTACGAACAGCTTTTTGATATGGCTCTACGAAGTGTTCAACAGACCCGACAAATTCCTTAACGCTGGCGGCTCGTTCTTCCAATTTCGATAACGGTACGTTAGTTGGCCGCGGCCGAACTATCCTGATCCACTTTTCACCCTCTTCCATGAGCCTAGTATATGAGATATATTAAAGCTTCGCACAGGACAGGTTGCATCTTTGACCCACCTTTTATACTCTTCATATTCCTCCTTGGTCAGATGCCTCCGATATTTGTTGAACAATTTCAAATGTCCATCTAGAGTATGAAGCTTGGCACGGGACGTTATCATCTCGCTGTATGCCACGCGAGTCCTGTGTTTCGTCGAGGTCTGTTTCCATGCCTCGATGTAGTTGCCAACAGCCACCACCCCGAATAATACCAAAGCAGAGACTTCGACTACTGGCATGAATGGATGTTGTGTCGTGTAAGAGAAATTCAGAAACGATTCACTGCCAGCAACATCATATACTGGCGTTTATATGAACTCTCGGTGGCAACGATCTAGCCACAATGAGATTGCTATTACTGAGCATTAGCACTGTTACCCTTATGCATTGTACCACAGCTCGACTCTTGTCTTCTTCCGACCATGTGCCATTGATCTTCCACGCCTTTGTGAAACGAAACGATCATGATTCACATCATTTTACCTATTTCCAACTATGTAATTGGCACCGCCTGTGCACCGCCTTTCACAGCACCCAGTAATACGTAGTGGAAAATGCTCTGAATGACAGAGCAGGACCTATACCAGTGCAAACTCTGGGTAAAAACTCCAGCGCGAGGTATACGGTATTTGTCAGGCATTGCCGGTGGCCCAAGTCAAAGTCTCGGCGCGAGGTGTTGTAAACGTCTCGGAGTGTGGGCGAGCGGGCCACTCACATGAGTAAGCAGAAAACTCGCTTCCCCTATGTTGGCATCGCTAAATGTTACGCCGAGTGCTACACGGTACTTACATGCTACACCGGTCAAGTCTAAATTCGCCACTGATCACCTAACCTCCACAAACAAAGAAGGGTTCGTTTAAAAATACATTGCCCTGATCCTGATGAAAAAGTGCCGATTTGATCCTGGTACTATCCCGCATTCGTGAGAGAGAGTTTATCAGCAAGCCCACGAGCCCTGTCGAAGGTTCGGCGTAAGCGCAAGCGCCCAAGATGCATTCACACCACGAGAAAGAACACCTACGTCGTCTACTTCTGGTTCACCGACACTTTGGTACGCAGGCATAGCGAGGCATTCAGCGAGAGTGACAAGGTTGTAGCCGGCATCTTGGAGAACCTTGATCGCGTGTGGGAGTACGACATGGCTGACAAACATAACTACAAGTAATGATGAAATGGTTGCGAGACATACGCAGTGTCCTCTAATCGCGGGGAAGTGTTAATGTTAAAACGTCAACCTACAACGAGTCAGAACGGACCATAGACTTCATGGTTAAGTGCAAGGATGGTATCGGGGTGTTCGCGTACAAGCTTGTCATACAGATGCATACTCTCCTGTGCAGTTTTTCCGATCGAGTCACCCGAGCTAGCGTTATTCATGGTCACCGGGGGGTCCCAAAGACGTCAAAGAGAGTCGAAGACATACTCGAAATCCCAGGTTACAAGGGTTTGTCCCCGCTCCTGCGCAACCTCGCGAACCATTTCGTTATATTCACCATACGCTGTCGTCCTATGGTTATCCAACACGAGACTGACGCCATAAAAACATACGTGGACGCGCGAAGGCGGGTAAGGCGCCTGTTATCCTCACCAAAGCCTCTGCACAAAACAAAAACATCGTCATAAACCGGATGATAATATCCATCATATCAAACGCACGTTCAACCCGCGAAAACTCTTTGTGTACTATTCACACGGAAAGATTTGAGTCTGTTCTCAACGTAAAGGTGATAATGGAGCACACGTTTATCCAAAGACAGGCTAGGCAGATGGGCATGACTCCACGTGTGCGAGGCAATCTGATGACCATGGCGGTACGCATATTTGACCCGGTCCATTGCGTCCTCATTGTAGATGCAGTCCCCTGTTTGACTTCGTCATCCGACCCGCTTGGATGGGGAATATGATCACCTACAGTTATCGCCGTCTATATCGACGATACAGCGTCAATAACAGCACAAGCCAAGCGATGCAGAAGCATAGAAGCGCGACTCACTAAAGAAGAATGTGCCCTTGGCATCAGCAGCGAGGAGGGTTTTGCTAATGTTGTGCCTGCAGATTATCAAGTCATCCCACCTTAGCTTCCTTCTATACGTAAAACCCGAAACTCACAGGTATTTCCACGGCCCGTCATCCTTTTAGAATACGGGTGTATCGTGAAGTAAACACTCGATCGTTATCGATGAGTGCTATCGGACTTACGAAGGTGAGAGCGACGGTGTTCGGGACAATACAACTCGTGACGACTTGTGCGAGAACTTGTTTGTGAGGGTGGGGGACTTTCGTAGCTTTGGGAACTTTCGTAGTTGTGTGGACTTTCGCAGTTGTGTGGACTTTCGTAGTTGTGTGGACTTTCGTAGTTGTGGAGACTTGCGTAGCTGTGGCGAGGCTAACGAGAAAGAGTGTGAGCACCGAAAACGCGAGCATTTCGTAGGGTCAGGCAAGGAGGGGACCGAGGAACGAACAGGGGATGAAAGGAGGGGGAAAGGGGGGATAATGCGAAGCCTCGTTGTATGAATGCGCTTAAAACGGGGAGGGACAAACCGCTACGGGATCCGTTTGACTATTCGCGTCCTGAATGTCTGGGCTGGAATTCTTCATGCAAAAAATGCGATCACACCTCGGTCGATATCATGCAACATGTATCGGCTGGAACAACGAGGTTCGTCCAAGGAATCGTTGAAGCTTAAGCATTTCTAACGTTCATGAGTATGGAGGGACTTAGGCTCGCACAAGCGGACCCCGCTTGTTCGAGGGAAGCTTCAAAGCACGCGCCGGCCACACTAGCTTGGGGTTCCGACGGTCACTGTTGTTGGCCAGCTAGCCGTAGACCGCGAGTCCTTCGAGAGTACTTGATAGGACCCAGGCAGTCTTCAGGAGGCCGTCATAAGATAGAGTATGAGTTTATAAGCATTTATGAGGGAATCAGAAGAACACTTTGAGTGGGTTTGGACCATGCCACTTGGAATGTTTCGAGGATCGACTCTGCCGAAAAGAAAGTCTTCGTGGGGTGCGCGGCCGAAGAGGGACACATACATAGCAGATGCGCGTACGCACACAGAATATACCTGCACGGCTCGGCCCTAACGTTCAACCCCAGACTACTCGCCGGAACGAGAACGCGAAAGGTTCCGCGCCAGCGACGAGAGTTACTTATGACGGCAAAAGCATGCGCTCCAGCCGCGGAGAGAGAACAGAAAGAACAAGAACGAGAAGATGTCATGCGTATCAGTGGGCCGTGACGCGTGACGCGTGCCCATGGCCAGAACAATCCTCCTGTCCAGGCTCTACTTCGTAGCTTTGTTTTAAAGACTTAGGGCCTATTCGGGATCACTTATGGTTAGTGCAGGTTAGGCATGGGTTAGGACAAACAAATTACGGTCGGTTTAATGTTTTCACTTTAGCCCAGTGACCCAGGTCTGTCCAACCCAGTTACATCAATGTCACATAGAGGCTGATTGACAATCTCCTTGAATTTAAATGCCGCGGCGTCGTATTTGACCTATTGCAATGGCTCGCACTCTAGTGGCTGCTCTTTTACAAAGCGAGTCAACCAGAAAGTCCTTTTTCATTGCGTGCCATAGGAAGGAACGCGAGCGACGATGTGCAAAGAAGGTATGCGGCAGAAGAAAAGATTACATCAGGACGCGTTACAATGTGACACCAAAACCTTCACCACAAGCGGATCCAGAACGCTTTGTTTACATTGGGCTATCATTTAAAGTGAGTTATGTTAACCAATCCCTGATCGCACTAACCATGGGCGCTATTGGATCCCAAATCTGCCTTTAGAAAATCTTGCAAAAAGAAATGCATGAAAAGAAGGGATTGTGACGGTTGGGGGCACCGCGGATAGAACGCGGGACCTTCAGAATATGTGATATGTTTTGCTTCAGTCTGCTGCTCTCCCAGCTGAGCTATGCCCCCGTTCTCTACTGAACAGGCTATGTTATGCCAGTGATTCACTGGGATACAAGGGCCCACGGCGCGGGCACGAGACCATGTTGGCACTTCTTTTCGACAGAAATAAGGAGACAAAGAATACTAATTATAGGTTGAGTATAGAGAATCTAGTACTATTGTGTTTGTGAACTTTGATAATTTTGTAACAGCATTCAAGTAGAATTACTGGGGTTGTTTGCAGGAGATGATCTTCAAGTGAGAGAAAAACAAGAACCTTGAGCTGGTTACAAAAAGTACAAAGTTTACTTGCTGTGACATTGGGACAAGCTCTACAATATCTTGCCCTGCATTATTCTCTCCAAACATCTTGCGGATTTTTGTGCGAGAATTAAGCCTGCACATGTGTTATAGTATGTGAAAGTATAAATCAAAAGCCAACCAGCATGGACATACGTCATCTATCATTGCGCAAACAAAATGAAATTATTAGCAGGCTTTATATGTGACAAAAACTGAGCTGACTAACTAGCATTGAGTTGACATAAACTAGTTTCAATAAGAAAATGTATGGGAGAAACAAAGAATGCCACAACACATACATTTTCCGCTAATGATTACAAATGCTATTATACTTGCCATGAGCATCTAGTAGATAAACATTCCACTTATATATAAGGACACACCAGCAGAAAGAATACTTGTATGAGGAGGTGCATAATACTAAAGCAGAAGAGTGCTGAACAATCACTGATTAATCATGCATTTAATGTCACATACTGTTCCAAGCGCACAAATTGCAGTGATAGTTGTCAACAATCCATTGCTTATACTATATATTTAATCAATAAGTATGCTATAGTAGACTGAGTGAATGAAATTACATACCTAAAGACAACTAGATAGTTAATCACATTCCCAGACCTAAGCATTGTTACTATGCAGCATTATTTTGAGTCAAAAATCTTACGCTTTGAATCCACTGCGCATCCTATTCAGAAAAAAGACAAGAGATGCACTAATGGTCATATCACAGATAATTGCCATAATCAAGCTAGTCAAATATGTGATCTTTCTCGAAAATAAGTTAAATCAAGGCATACATCTTGATGAATTGATATTCCTACATGTGGTACTGGTTCTTTCATAACAAACACTGATGCATTACCATATCTGTTGAGAATTTTGAGTGCTTTTTCATGACATGAAATAAACCAATACAAACTCAGCAGCATTCCCTACTAAATGAGTCATTTGAATTAGAACATCTAAATCTAATAGAGTTTCCTCACTCAATCCAGTAACTTACTGAATGTTAGAAACATGAATGATCTAAAAATACAACATGACTTACTCAATTGAGCAAGAGAGGTCACCAGCTATAAGAAGACATTAAGAATTTGGAAAATGAAGATATAAACAATAGATACTATGAAAACCACAAGGGGTTTTTGCCATTGATGTCCATTACTGACTGTGAGAGAGTAGGATATGTAATACTTTATATATGAAACATGGTACTCACGATGGTACACTCTATAAGCATAAAAACTGTTGATATTGTACAGTCACTCAAGATTTGGGCAGGTGACACTCAAAAATGTGAGCTCACCTCTGAACTATTGATGTAATCATGAGCTTTCAATTACTGCAATGAGAGTTGTGAAAGAGAATGAGTAATGAAGAACATACAGTGATTGTTACAGAAGCCTGCTATGGTCATCAACATCCACATTTAATTTGACTAAGTGAATATTCTACATACTGCAACTCCCCTAAAAAGAAAAAGGTTAAACAGCAGACAAAATCACATCATAACTAACCAAGGCATAATAGAGGCTGATAATATGTTCTCAGGCAACTTGCAAATGATATAGACATGGTGTACTCCCTGTGCCAAGAACCCTACATATGTCCCCTCCATGATGCTATACATATGATCCAAAATATGATGATAGCAGAGATACTAATTAATAGACTTACAACAATGCTGCAATCTGTAGACACCAAATTAGCAAGTGAAGTAAAAACCCAAGTAACTTACAAGTAATTTCAACAAGCAGTGATCATCAGAGTATGTGTGGAAATAATAGGCTGTTTGTGAGCATGTAACACCAAAGAGCCTAAGTAAAAGGTAAGCAAAAAATTTTGAACAAAAAAAGCCCTTACATGAAGTTGGTCATAGTTGCTAAATCACAGAGAAACTGAGGAAGGAAGGTTTAGGTATGGCTCATAAAGATCATACCTGCAAGGTAGGGTCCACCAACAGTACCTGGGTTCGACATTGTCAGTGTTTGGTCTGAGGTATGCTTATGCAGTGGCATAGAAGCCCATTCCCTTTATACAAACCATATGATCCTTTCATCTTAGATAGACAGTTCTCATAGGCCAAGTCTAATCATTGATAATACAAACAGGGAGGCAATACATAGATACCTTAAGAGGTGATACAAATATCCTAGGGATAAATGGGTGATCTGAAGGATCTGAGATGGTAAGAGTAAAGTCTTGGAAGTCCACAGAAGGGTGGACGAACTCAATGCGGGACGGGTTGTTGATGTCAGAGCCACAGAGTTTGGCTTTCGACGTTCTATCCCCAGTAAGTCCCATCTGAAGAACTCCTAAATCGACCGAGTCAAAGTGCTAGTGTTTAAGGCTCTCAGGCTCTCGCTGGTTCGTCGATACAATTTGGCAGAACAAAAAGAATGTTTGACATACATACTTACAACAAACTTATAGTTTTGTTCATCAAGGACTTGATCGGCCTTTTGCCTGTCTTTGTATTTCTCTTGGCTGGCTGACAGGCAAGTGATTGACTCAGTCAATCATCCACTGTATCGTACTCTGGTCTCCCACTGCATACTCTGGTCACAAGCAAGAGACCCTGATGTTCACTACGCTTTGTGTTAAGGGATACGTATGCTCTATACCACGATGGTTTTTAGTCATATAAACGGTTTGTTGAGTTACATTTAACTGTTCATTACTCGCCTGTTCAGTTCCGCCAGCCATATCGAGGTGACACAATCTCTATTGCTGTTGATGAACGAGTGATGTAAAGTGCGAAACACGATGTCAGTCTGGTGATTTCCCAATTGAACGTTTAACGTTGAATTCAGCGCGCGTTTACGTTTACGTTGACGTTGACGAGGTGATGCGATCGCGAGTCAGTGTGTATGAACATACACCCGCAACCAGACAGACGAAGTTTCACGCGCATGGGGGTTCGGGAACGCGAACTCTCGGCCCGACGTGAGGTTCCGAGCCTAGGGGTTTTGCCGACGCATAGCGTGATCGATCGATCGATCATTACATAGCGCTGATGGATGATGTCAACACGCGTCCGCGACCCCGCACATTCTTTATCCTGTGTCTGCACCACAGGCGTGTGTCAGCACAGTCTCGGTGTTGTGGTTACTGATACACAGAAGGCTATGATTAGTGAGACGAAGTCGACGTGTGAGTGGTGGTAGATGGATGTACTTACTAGAGACAGGTGTATTTATCTCCTGCTACGTCACTATACGACTAGGACAACTCTGTGAAAAGGGCTTGCGTGTGATACATACCACTGTATGCATGCGCTTAGAAACCTGTACCGGCTCAGGCTTCAGGCTGCCTCCGCGCGTTTATGTCATTGGGCTATCATTTAAAGTAGGTTATGTTAAAGTCCCTGATCACACTAACTAACCATGAGTGCAACTGGATTCCAAATCGGCCTTTAGGGAATCCTGCAAAAATAGATGCATAAAGAGAAGGAATTGTGACGGTTGGGGGCACCGCGGATTGAACGCGGGACCTTCAGAAACATGATTGGCTTCAGTCTGTTGCTCTCCCAACTGAGCTATGCCCCCGTGTCTGCGGCAGCGGGGACAAACATTGTTGATCTCGCAGTGACTCACTTCAAATTAGATATTTCATCGCATATACATAGACCGCAACGCGCTGAACCGGTTGAGTTGAACGACCCGGCGAACGCGAAAGGTTCCGAGATGCCCACATCACCCGAGAGCTTCCAATCACTGTCGGTCGCCGGCCGGTCACGGGCTGCTTGAGAACAAAAAAAAAAAAAAAAACAACGGCGCGAAACGCGCGGTGCCGTGTCGGCGCTTCTTTCATCGCTTAATTCCCAGCGCTAGCGTAAACTTGGAACGTCGGGCGTTAGGTTTGCGCGCGTTGACGTTGACGTTGACGTCGAGTTGATGCCGAAGCGGTCGCGAGTACGCCCGTGGCCACTAACCACAGTTTGGGTCAAAAGTCCGGGAACGCGAACTCAGGCGAACTCCCGGTCCGACCGTGAGGCCTGTCCGGTTCCGAGCCTAGGGGTTTTGCCGGCGTACAGCGTGATCGGTCGGTCATTACATAGCGCTGATGGATGATGTCAACACGCGTATGTACGCGATGCTGTGTCTGCACCATAGAAGCGTGCGTCAGCACAGTCTCGGTGTTGTGGTTACTGATACACGGATGGCTGTGATTAGTGAGGCGAAGTCGACGTGTGAGTGGTGACATTAGTAGATGGATGTACTTACTTACTACTAGAGACAGGTGTATTTGTCTCCTGCTCCGTATACGACTAAGTCGCTAGGACAACTCTGTGAAATGGGCTTGTGTGTGTGTGATACTACGAGTGTGTATGTATGCGCTTAGAAACCTGTACCGGCTCAGGCCTCAGGCTGCCTCCGCGCTCGCGCATAGCAGCCCGTAGGTCCTTGTCTAATTGCTGATTGTTTATATTCATACTTGGTCGTCAGCTGGTTTCTAATATCACAGAATACGTACACCCCCTCAACGACATGACAGACAGATACTCATACACGATCGGCACTGCGTTTACGTACGTACGTACGTACGTGCGATACTCTGGAGGGTCCCTCCTCCTTCGTACATGAACCACAGCCGGCTATGTACAGACTCAGGCGTCCTGTTCTATATGTGAAGATGATGGTTAGTTCCTTCGCGCTATAACAGCCGCACGGTGCACCGTGGTGCACGCTCGTCCAGCTGAGGTACAACATAGTTCCTGACCATCACAGGATATGTACGTACGTACACTTACCCTTACCATTACCCGGCATACTCATGATCATGAAAGGATGCTTATGTACTACAAGACACTGTGGTGTGGCACTTGTGCATTAAGAGCCGCGGCGCCGGCGGCTATGCGCGTTGTTACCCCCGTGTGCATACTAGCGATCGTTTGTCTGTTTTATATTATTCACAGCCCCTCTAGCCATTTACATATCACAGAATGCGTGTGATGGTTACTTTGCGCATAACAGCGGTAAGTGGCTGTACATACTAAGTCACGCACGATAATTGATCGATTGATCGACTGGTGCTGTTTGATTACTTACATCCACCACTGGTACACACACAGCTATGTACATATGTAAGTAGTTCCTGGCCATCACGGAATTAACGTACGTAGGCACGTATGTGCCGGCACGATCATGGATTATGATCACGGTGATGGATACTGTACAACTCCATACACGTCGTGGCTCGTGGCACTTTTCTGCACCCGACCGACCCCGGCCGGCGGTAGCTGTGTGTATAGCACTCTGTACTCGGCATCGGACGTGATGGGGTTACGGTTACGGTTACGGTACCTTGGTTAGCGAAAAAGAGGGGTAGGGTAGGTAGGTAGGTACTTACCTAAGTTGTACCTGTGGTACCTGTCCATGTATGATTGTTGGTTGGTTCAATGATTAGTTGGTTGGTTGGTTGGTTGGTGCTTCATTATAATCAATCAATCGATCAATCAATCAACCTACTTGCTTGCTTGCTTATCTCCGTTGAGTCTATAATCACACACACAGAATATGTACGCAGCGCTACGTACTTGAGTTTATAATCATACGTTACACACATACGTTACATACATACATACTGGCACACTGGCACATACTGGCACATACTATACTAGTACATACTCAGACTCCTGTACTCGACCACTCAATCAACGTCCCAGACTCCTTTACTTACTTACTAGTTACGTACGAACCACACATATATCACCGGATTCACATTCCCCACCTCTCCATCATCCACTCTCGGTAGATGTCGGAGTCACGGTGAGTCGGTGTCAGGTTCGCGCGCGGTCGTCCGTGGTCCCCGGTTCGGGCTAGGCGCGAAACGCCCAGGCTGGGCGATGATATGATATGATATGATGCTCGGCCGCGGTCTTGCGTCGCCTACGTGTGGAAGTGTGCACTGATATAGATACATATGTACCTTCTCGCGCGCGCACGTGTACACATAGGTCAGGGAGACGCGATGCGATATCATCAAAGGATATACATATACATATACATATACATGGAAACCCGCCTTGTGCGTGCGTGCGCGACGCGGTACGCTCTCTCGCGCACGCGCACGCGCACGTGCATGTGTTGTGTACACAAAGTCAGGGAGGCCCATCTCATGTACGTACGTACGTACGGAAGAAACCCGCTCGGATGTCGAATTTCGAATTGGTATGTATGTATGTATATATGTATGTATGTGTGACATGTATGTAGCCCTGTGTCCGGCGACAGGACAGGTATGAGTTGATATGATATGATATGATATGATATGAGATGAAGCCCTGGAAACTGCTGTCAAGTGTCCCTCCCCCCTTGCCCTGGGTCGCTGTTGCGACGGGGACGGGATGGGGCTCTTTGAGGGGCATGTAGGAGTGGATTTGAAGTGGTGGTGGCGCGCTTCTAGGTGAAATGAGGGGAGAACGTTAACCGTGGTACGGCACCGGTTCACCCCACACCCCACTGATCAAAGTTTCTTGTCATGGTTTACGGGAGACGACATGATGCATGTACACGAGGCATCGAAGAGTCGCCTCGAGTCCGCGGGGTGTGTGATGTGGTTGGGCGGGAGAACAATCAGATGGTGATGTGCGCCCGGAAGAGAGTGGGTCTGGGGCGGAACATCTCGATGAAGGTTAAAATTACATGCATGCCGGGCGTCATCTGACGGGGGGTGTGTGGCTGACGTAACGGGGCACGCGGGCCAGGGACAGGGTGCATGACCCGGCAATGAGGGGGGCCCCGTGATTCCAAGTGCGGACGGCCCGGTTCTCCTTGCAAACCACCTGTGCCCGTTAGGTTTTTTTTTTCCCAACGCTCGTTTCCTTTTTTTTTTTTTGCGTGCGTTGCGTTGCGTTGGAGCTGCCCCCTCTTGTTGAGCTCAAGGTCGCACCGTTCAGCGTCCAACGTGCAGTAGTCACCGGCCTCGGACCTGCCGTGCCGGATTCGTCTCACCCATGGCCCCCGGCACATTCGCGTTCCCCGCCCCCGTGCTCGCCGTCGCCGCAGACGTGGTGCGTGAGCTCGAAGGCGGCGAGGCTCTCACCGGCCTCTGGACATGTACGTGTCGTGTCCCCGCTTGACCCCTCTGCTGACGTCTTGTTTCCAGTGTTCACAAAGTGCAAGACGAGCCTCGAAGACGGGCACCGACTCGAGAACATCTCCTGGCGGCTGTGGCACCGCGAGCTCGGCCGCAGCGCCGTGGCGGACGGCGGCAGTAACAGCAGGCATCGATTGACGGACGATGCGCAGATTGATACGGCGGAGCCCCAGGGTGAGTGTGTTGCTGTGTGTGAAGACTTTGTGCTGACGCGCGGGCGCGCAGGTCACAGCGTCGGTAGGATTATCATCGATATGTTACCTCAGCCGACCTCGTTGGCTGTGCTTTGTCATCTGCCTACGCCCGCTGCGTCCGAAGTCCGCCTGATGGCGCCGTCAGGGCAAAACACACCGCACGCACACGCACCGCCACAGCTCGTCGTCGTCCACCCAACCCCCGGCCCGACTCCCCACCCAACCCCGCCCGCGTCCCCGATTCCCAAAAACAAAATTCAAGATGACGTCGAGGCTGGTGCGCCACCCCCATCAACACCACCAATTCGAAAAGCCAATAGCAGCCCCGCACCACCGATTCGTAAAGCCAATAGCAGCCCCGACACTCCACGTGCACGCGCACCAGCCCACCTCCGCCAGACCAGCAGCGCAAGCCCCGTCCTAGGCGCCCCCGGCAAGAGTATGAGTATGAGCATGAGCAAGAGTAAAACCAAGAGCAACAGCCGCAGCCGTAGTCGCAGTCGGAGCCGCAGTCGTGATTACGCGGGGCTTGTTATGACTGCCGCTACTACGACCTCGACTACTACCACGGGGAGACGCACACCGGCGCCAGGACGGGCTGGGGGGCTAAGGAAGAGCGCGTCTGCGCGTGGCGCGGCGAGGGAGAAGAGGCCCACGTTTAATATTGGTTCGAGGTCGAATTCGGATGCGGGTACGGCTGGGGGTGGGGAGAAGAGTGTGAGTCTGAGTGGGGAGCAACAGGGAAGAAAGGGAAAGGGAAAGATGTCGCCGCCACCACCACCACCGCCGGCGCAGCAGCAGCAGCAGAGGTTGATGCCCCCGCCTACGACGACTCTGAGACACCCCCTTCCGGACCCAGCGACGGTTCTACCGTCGCGCCACCAGCCCCCGCGGCGGACCATCGTTCTCGCTACTAGTGATTCCGACGACGACGATGACGAGGATTATGAGACGGAGACGGAGACGGAGACGGATGTCAGCGAGTCTGCGTCTGCGTCTGGGTTTGGGTCTGGACGTGCTGGTGGTGTGGAGGAGGAAGGGGAGGGGGAGTGGTCGAGTGAGGATATGAGTGCTGATGATGTCGAGTTTGTTAGGCGCGCAGGAGCAGGAGCAGGGGGGGTACAGAGACAGCAGCAGCATCGGAGCGCTAATGGCGCTCCTAACGTCTTTACTCCCCACCACGCCACGCACGCGCCTACGCGGCCCGCACACCCACACCCACACATGCGCGCCACGCACGCACACACGCACACGCACACCCGACGCACGCACGCCGCGCACGCGCAACACGCGATCGAGCACGCCGCGCGCGAGGCACAGCGTATCCGGGAGATGTTCGTGAAGAAGCCTGTGCCGAGCACGGCGGACCTCGCGGCTCAGCAGCGCACGCGGAGCGTCGGGCTGCTATCGCAGCTTATGCATCCGGACCCGGGGATTTTCCCGCCTTCGCATCCGTATGTGGCGCCCGGTACGGGCGCCGGCGCGGGGGTGAGGGTGGTGAGGGGACGGAGTGCGGGGGATGTGCGTGTGGGTGTTGGTGTGGGGAGGGGACGGGGGCTTGAGATGACGAGTGTTAGTGTTAGTGTGAGAGATGTGGGTGTTAAGCCGCAGGCGCAGAGGAGGGCGAGCGCGGGGCCTGTGCCGGGTATCAGCCTTTGTAAGGGTACGGCTGCGGGGCCTGTTGCGTCGCAGGTGCAGGTCGGGAGCGTCCCGCGTGATGCGGGCGTCGGCGTCGGCGCGGGCGCGGGCGGGGTCGTTGTGCTGGACTCTGGCGTTGGAGGGGAGAAGGTGCCGGCGCCGGCGCCGGCACCGGCGCGGGGGTATAGGTTGAAAGGGCGGCCTGCGGACCAGGAGATGGAGGATACGGAGAGTGAGGGGGAGAGCGGGGACGCGGGGAATGAGATTTTGGTTTCGAGGAGCGTGGCGCAGGAGAAACTTAGGGCGCTTGCGGCGAGGAATGGGCTTGGGCAGGGGGGGCAGGGGCTTGGGCTTGGGCAGCGAAAGGAGGAGGCACAGGGACAGGGACAGGGACAGGGAAAGGGACAGGGAAAGGGAGAGGGAGAGGGAAAGGTGTACCAGTATCAGCGCCGCACGACGTCGTTGAGTGAGTATCACCTCGGTGGTGGTGCGCCTTCGCATTCGCAGGCGCAGGCGCAGACACAAGTTCCAGCGCCGATACCCCTAGGACACCCATACAACCTCCCGCCTGCGGCGCCGCCTTCGACACCACGCACGACGCGGCGGCTCATGCTTCAGACGGAGATGTCGGAGAGTCTGAGGCGGAATTTACTCTGGGAACGACAAGTGAGTAAGGTGAATCTTGTCGTTAAGCGGTCGTCGTCGTCTGGTGGTGGTGGTGGGACGGTGTTGGGGGCGCAGTTGAAGCCGCTTACGGCGTTGCCGAGTGTTGTGCAGCTTACGGCGAAGCAGACGGGGACGGGGACGGGGACGGGGACGGGGACGGGGAAGGGGGAGGGGGAGGGGAAGGGAAGTGGGGGTGGGAGTGGGAGTGGGGGTGGAGGGGATGTGACTGCGAGGAAGGGGGAAGGGGAAGGGGAGGGGGAGGAGAGGAGGAGGAAAGCGCTTGCGAGGAATCGGAGTTGGGCGAATGAGTTCCATTATACCGGTTGGTAGGGATTGTGGACGTGGATTGGTCAAGAATTGTCTACAGACTCTCTCTCTCTCTCTCTCTCTCTGTGTGCGCGATTTTTCTCTTTTTTCCGTTTATCGTTTTCGTTTTTCGTTTTTTTTGGGGGGTTCATTCGTGTTTCTTTGTATGTTTTATAATAACAACTCGAGATTATGTATATAAGCTTTCTTTTTTTTTTTTCTACTTTTACTTTTACTTTGTGTAACGTCCATCATTCCTCGATAATTAATTAATTAATACATACTCTCTCCTTTGTGTGTATGTATGTTTCGTCGAGACGGGACATTGCAAGGAGTATCCCCACCCCACCCCCCCCTGTTCATCGCATACTACATCTCTCTCTCCTCGCTCTCTCTCTAGCATCCCTTGTTTCTCATGCCTTTTTTCTTCTTTTTCTTCTGTCGTCGTAATAATATCAACTACCCACCCACTCCACCCATCCGTCGTCCCCCACCCATTCAACCAAACAAACCCCTTTTTTTCAAGCTCACACCTCTCTCTCTCTCTCTTTCAGAAATCGTAACCCTCCCTCGACGTCTTGGTTAGTCGTATAATATATATATATACATAATTTGCTTTGAAGATTGTTCAAGGGAGTTGGACTCGGAAGTGATGAACTCCAACCTACCGTTTGATTAACTGAAATTGGACCCGCACGATAATATGCTGATGAAAATGGACGTTTGGTGCTGGTAGGGTACGTTGCTAGTCGACACACCCGCTAGAGTAACCTTGCCAGCGATAATCATCATCATCGCTATCATCCATTCATTGAAACGACGGCAATGGGCGCCCATCGTAACATTCCCTCGACGTTTTCGTAGTCGTATAACATATATATATATATATATACATATACCTAATTTGCTTTGAAAATTGTCAACAGACTCGGAAGTAACGAACCCTACCATTCGATCAGCGGAAATTGGACCCGCACGAGAATACGCTGATGAAAACGGACATTTGGTGCTAGTAGGGTACATTGCTACTCGATACAACCTCTTAGTTCTATAGAGTAACTTGCCAGCGATAATCATCATCATCATCGCCATCATCCATCCATTGAAACCTTCGCATGACGGCAATGGGCGCCCATCGAATGATTAATTCATTGCATTCATTGAATTGCTTCGTCATTGAATACGTGTTCGTTTTCTTGTGGCTCGTTTCAGTACCCATGAGATAGTCGCTGCGCTGCGGTTTGGGTACCATGAGTATCAAATTTCTTGTTTCCCATCGTAGCTGCGGATTCAATATATTTCGGCTAGCTTGTTGACTCTGATTCGCGGGTTCCGTTGACTCTGATTCGCGGGTTCCGTCAGAAAGTGACTCGGACACCAGGGAGGGATGGGCTGGAGCCTGAGGATCGTCGAAACAGAGTCTGCTTTTGGATGATACCCCCCCCCCCCGTCTTATGAATCTGCCCGGTTCTCAGGAGATGATCTACAGCTATTTGTAGTTTTGTCCGTGTGATCCTGTCAGAGCGCTTAAGTTGCTTCCAAGATGCTTACCTTGGTGCTTGCGTTGGTTCTAAATCGATAATTTCACTGTACGAACAAACTTCTCCTCTGTAGCGCCACGTTGAAATGTCGCCAACGATTGGCCGTGAGTCAAGAGAATACCTGCTTTTCTTCCATTGCAATCTGTGTCTTCCATCGAGAGGACGCGTAATCAGGGCGGCATCAGGAACCGATGTGCCGGGGGATCATTACATATGTATTTATTTGCTAAGACATTTTCCATAAATTGAGGTCATCATTTCTAATCCCTTTCGCTTTCCATTCCACACCCATGTCCTCCAATGAGGAAGAATACAATGACAATGACAATTCACAGACGGTGAAGAAACGAAAGGTTCAACGTGCATGCGACGTCTGCCGTCGGAAGAAAAGTATGTGTGATAATCGTCCGACTACGCTTACTCACCCTATTCCGTATGAAAGTTCGATGTAAGGATGACAGTAATTCGTTGATATGATGATTAATCAATCGTCCTTGTGTAAGGCGATGGTGGTCAGATGCCTGGAAACAGATGTTCGAACTGCATTGCCTACAACTTTGAGTGCACCTACGTTGAAGCAGCCAGGGTGAGCTCTGTGTCCTCGAAAACAGTCTCGCAGGCTAATTGACCCTCATCTGCTAGAAACGTGGACCTCCAAAAGGGTGCGATAGTTCCAAATTCGCGACAATTGATGCTTAAGACGCAGCAGATACGTTGAGCGACTAGAAGGACGTGTAGAGAAGCTGGAAAAGGTGCTGACAAAAGTGAGTCACGACTTTTAATCCCAAGAGAAGACCGGAACCCTGACGTCGACCCTGAAGCTATGTCCAGACCCGAACATTTTGAATAAAATCGAGTCCGTCGCGGATACCGATGCTTGGCTCGACGAGTGCCTTCCTCCTCAACCTGCAGAAAAGTCACATCCGACACCTTTGATCGTACCTCCGCGGCACCCTTATGATATTGCTACCTCCGTCATTAGAAAAGTCGCGCAGCCCGTGGAATTCCAAGTAGACGACGATTTTTCACATATCGTTTTCGCAGAAGAATTCAAACGGCTTCATATCAATGACATGGAGAAAAATAGGTTTTTTGGAAAATCAAGTGGTGCCATGCTTGTGCACGCCGCGATGGAGCTGAAAAATGAGGCCACTGGTGGACAGGATGATATACGACGGCCTATACTAGCCTCGAAACGGGATAGGTTCTGGACGTTGGCTCCGGTAAGCCGTCTATCTCCGCAAAGAATCCTTGGATAGAATGTATCCTGAGTCTTTTTTTAGTGGGAACGTTCCACAGAAGAAGTTCCAAAGGCCTCTTTTGTCTTTCCTGAGCCAGATCTCATGATGCACTTGATTGATCTTTACTTTTTGAATGTGAATATCTTTTCGCCTCTTCTTCATCGGCCGACATTCGAAAAGGCTGTACTCGGGGAAGTCCATCTTCGTGACAATGCTTTTGCTTCAGTGCTCTTGCTTGTCTGCGCTGTCGCCTCTCGTTTTTCGGATGATCCTCGGATTCTACTAGATGATGTTGAAGACTTGACTTCCGCTGGTTGGAGATTCTATCAACAAGTGCAATTAGTAAAGAAATCTGTTCTCGCTCCACCGTCGCTCTGTGAGCTACAGTACTACTGCGTAAGTGCGTTTCTCTTTTCTCTTCTTTCTTGTGTTAGAAATCTTCTGGTGCGTATCTAGTTGTCAGTAATGTTTCTGCAAGGGTCTTGTGCACCGCAACAATGCTGGACGCTGGTTGGCATAGGCATCCGCATGGCGCAGGATGTTGGTGCACATCGGAAAAAGCATAACAACAAGGAGCTGACAGTGGAGGAGGAGTTGTGGAAACGTGGATTTTGGTAAGGCATGCTATCTTTTCAGATCACTAGAATGAACCTTAATATTTCTTCTCTTCGCAGGGTGATGGTGTCAATAGATCGCATGGTCAGCTCTGCATTGGGTCGGCCATGTGCTATCCAAGACGAAGAGTATGGTTACTTTTATTTCCTTATTCAAGTGTACTTATCAACGTTCTAGTTTCGACCTCGACTTCCCGATTGAATGCGATGACGAATATTGGGAGCATCCTGACCCTGCAAAACGGTTCAGACAACCTCCCGATAAACCTTCATACGTCACAGGCTTCGTCACTCTACTCAAACTCAACCAAGTTCTTACAATAATTTTACGCACTATTGTAAGCTCAACCTATACTTTTTCGCTTGTCGCGGACCTATCTCGTCCTCTTAGTATTCAATCAATAAATCCAAAATTATGCTCGGATTTGTGGGGAAACAATGGGAACAGCATATCGTCGCAGAACTCGATTCGGCGCTTAACAAATGGGTTGACTCTATACCAGATCATCGTACGTCCCTTTTTGAATCTTTGGTACACATCATCTCATACATATATGGAAGTTCGATGGGATCCTAACAGGGAAAATACCATGTTTTTCCAGCAGTCTGCTTCTATCTACTGCACTTACTATTATATCCAAATCCTGATCCATCGCTCCTTCATTCCTTCACCCCGTAAACCATCCCCATTGTCGTTCCCTTCCCTTGCCATTTGTACCAATGCTGCGCGATCATGCAGTCACATAATCGATGCACATCGACGTCGCGGTTTAAACGCCCTACCTCATATCCAGGTACGGAGTACGTCATCCTAGTCATAAGTGTTCTCTTGTGATGTCTTCCAGATTGCTATATTTACTGCCGGTGTCGTGCTCCTCCTCAGCATCTGGAATAGTAAACGCTTAGGAGTATCAATGGATTCAAGTAAGGAAATGGAAGATGTCCACAAGTGTATGCAAGCCCTCCGGCTATGTGAGATCAGGTAAGCGTTCCAGCCCTGAGCATTCACACGTGTACTTCTCATCTCACTATAGATGGATATCAGCGGGACGTCTATGGTAAGCTCTCACTCGGAGAACCCGTTTTCTGCGTTGGCTGATTACACGGACTTGTAGGGACATCATGTATGAGCTGGCCTTTGTTGGAGACTTGCAGCTACCCAACCCAAGCCCCCCAGTTAGTCACAAGCGCGATAGAGATTCTGACAGCTCTGCAGGGTCAGTAACCACACCGACTCCTCCGCCGTCGTCAGCAGAAGGTCCTCGGGCGATTGCTGGGACACGTCGTGTGGCCGCTAAGGCGCAGTCATCGCTGCAGCTGAAACCCGAGCCTTCATATCCCCTACCAGTTTATAGCAATGAGCTAGGAAGCATACCAATCAGTAGTCAGGGGTCGATCCAGCAGCAATTCCCCGCTTGTTGGGATGTTGGGGAAGTCAGTGGACCATCAATTCCTCCTTATCTATATCCGCTACCTCCTACTTCGATCCCGCTTGACATGGATCTTTTCACTCAGATGGACTTCAATTATGACCCGACCTTTGCTCAGTCAGCGCCGTCGAGTTCATTGCAAGCGCCTTATGATAATCATGTCGACGAGGGGAGTAACGTGATGGGTATGCAACAGCTTATTGGGGTGACGCCGGACCAGGCTCCCTTCGTTGAAGCGGGACAAGGGCTGAATGCCCCCAGAGTGATTGACAATGATACAGTCGCAATGTGGTCGAACCCGCCTTCCGGCTTTGAGTGCGTCTTAACTGTTTTATTTTTACTGTTTTATTGTTAACTCCTTCAATAGTCTGGATGATTGGGGTATATACCTCTCAAACGTCAGTGAACTCACTCATGGAGCGAACCACCCACCAGCTGGATAGGTTTCTGTACCCGAGTTTCGTAATGTTCTGTTTTCGCCTACTTTCCTTTCATGCTCATTTTTACCAACACATTAGAAAGGGTATTGATTCTATCTGTAGCATGCTGTAATCTGTTTTCCTTGCCATCTTAACTTATATTACCTTCTCGTGTCGCGCAAATTTCATCTATTCTGCCCATAAACCTTGTTCGTCACCATAAGCGCCGAGCTGTTCGTCTGGCCTGTCGCCATGAGGAGATTCGCTAACGAAAGATTTCAACTCCGATTTCAGACCGAAAAGTTGTTCACAAGTTGTTCCACATTTTGGTTCTACACAAGTAAGCAATATTTATCATGATATAATTTTTCCCGTCTGAAATATCATACTGTTTATGCGCCAGTTTCTAACATATGATTTCCTTTCCCTCGTTTATGGCCAGCCTTGCTCCTACAGTGCGGCTTAGGGGCGCGTCCACGCAATGTCCACGTTATCACACACGCCTTAAAGATCTTGGCGGCTTCGACATGCTGTACAAGAACGATTTTTAAACTGCAAATCAAAAGGGACGCCATGCCATGAGCTGGCTGTTAGTGGTCTCGATCAACTTCAAGTGACCACGGCTCGCTGATCCAGGGTTCTTGTATACCCGATTTGACTAGTTCCGGAGATTCTAGAAAATTGAATATCTTACTATGCGACTTTTGGATGGCTAGACTCTTAAGACATCTCCGCGTTCCTCGTTGGGCCAAGGGACCGTCAAGTATATGATCTACTGATGCGCGAAGCAAAACCGTGAAATATACATACGACTTTGCTGCTAATCGCAGGTCCTTAAAGTCAACATGTTCGAATGATATGTTAAATATACATCCTAACAGGTGAAGGTATATTTATTCTGGGTTTGTTTTCTCGCTGATTGAGAGAATAAGTATAAAAAATTGGACAGACCGCCCTTGCTTTCGGGGATCCCCTGATGCCGGAACGCGCTTATTATCGCCGATTATCATTCGCGTTACATATGATCAAGCTTATATAGGTAAGGTACGTCGGATATATCAAAATATATTGAATTTTCTGATATTGGAGAATGATATGTATAAAGGGGGCGACTCCTATCCGTACAGATTAAGCTGGATTTCTATCCTCCTTTCCAACAGCCAGTTTCCCTCTTCCTGCCGTCATGTTGTCCAAAGTTTCTGTCTTTGCAACCGCTTGTCTAGTCCTTTCAACCGCAGTGACGGCAAGCCCGCAGAAGCAGAAGAGGCAACTGGCGCAGGTCATTACTGAGTGCACGGTACCAAACACGGCAGCGTTAACTTTTGTACGATCTTTGATTCTTGCCTTCGTTAAGATTTTCTTATTTCGCTTATATATGTGGTCGTTAGGACGATGGTCCTTGGGTGTATCTGTGAGTTGACAATACGAAGGAAGCTAATGCTCGGTCACCAACTCAATCGAGTTTAGTTACGATGTAAGCAAGGCTTTAGTGGCCGCCAATGCGACAGGAACGTTCTTCTTCAGTACGTCACCTCTTTCTGTTTAAGATCACGAACTCATCATTCCGAATCCAGACGGTGACAACTGTGAGCATCCTCCGCACCACCCAATAAATTTCTCACCACTTCCCAATCGCAGACGAATGCATCTACAACGCGGACGAAATCAAGCGTGTTCGGTATGCGTTTGACAAGGGTCATCAAGTCGCCTCGCACACATGGGCCCACAAGGATTTGACGACCCTTACCTGGGATCAAAGTGAGCACGAGTTTCAATCGCTTACCTTTACAATCATGTGGCTGACAAATTTTTGAAGTACACGACGAGATGTGGAGAGTCGAACGTAAGAAAAATCCCTTTTCGAGCGAAGTAGTGCTGACATTGTCCAGTGGCCTTGTCGAGAATTGTTGGGGTCGTCCCGGCTTTCATGCGTCCTCGTAGGTCCTCATAGCTAACGAATGCCTCTCTATTCATAACACAGAACAGCCTATGGTAACTACAATGATCTTGTCCGGCAGGCATCAGCAGTTCGAGGCCAGAAGTTGGTCATCTGGGATTTTGAGTATGTGCTTGAGGTTCAATGTGTCAGCCACAATTGGTTAGTTAAATACCAATAGCTCCGAAGATTCAATTGGCGCCACTCCTGCCGAAAGTGAGGCTAACTATGATGAAGTGATCGCCGAGCGCCCCAACACTATCTTGGCCTTGAACCACGAAACTATCGGTAAGTATCCTTGACTCTAGGATTGAACGGCTGACCAATTACAAACTGCACCCCAGAAACTACTGCGTAAGTATTCCCGTGGTGTTAGCTGATCATGATGTGAAATGATACACTTTTACACATAGCCATCAAGTTCTTCCTTATGCTATCAAGAAATTGCAGGATGCTGGATACCGTCTTGTATCTTTAGCTGAATGTGTCGGCCTCCCAGCTTACCAGAGTGTCGGCCCGCGTGGTACCCCTGATGTGAGCGACTCGGTGAATTTTGACTTCGTCCTCTTCTCACGATTACTCGTCGCACTAGGCTTCTTGGACCTGCTAAACGTGATCGATTATCACTTCCTGTCTTTACTCGCCTCAAAACGATGAATTTACGATCTAAGATAATACTTTAAACATACGGATTGGTTTTTTTCTCTTGACCTTAGTAATAGTAATTGGACTCTCTTCAATACCTTTTAGGCAATACCACTGGATAATGACAGGCCTCTTCGGTTCTTCCTTCGTTTATTCTTACGATTTTTTGTTATACGTGGACAATCTATCATGTTTGTGTCGGATATCCGGGAAAATTGTATCTTCTAGTGTAGGAGGACTTGAAATTACGTTCAATTAAGCTGGGTTGTGTGAAAAGATGCTACGATATAACGAAATCAAACTGTCTATCAAAAGCATCGGCCCTATTTGAGCAGTCAATGCCGAACCTAACTCTTGATGCGGTATATACGCATTCTATGTAATTCCAATGGGAAATCATAATACAACATCTCGTATTTGCTAGTTAATATGCCAACTGACATTGACAGTCACGTCTGGCAAGCCGTAACTGATGATATCAGGGATTCACTTTCGGAAGGTAAACCGGAAGTTTGAACCCAAAATGAGAGACTGATGACATTGAACGATTAGCAAACATTGTCTAGGCGGTTAAAGATGGTGCCATAATTCGGGAGAAAAAGAGAAGCAATGAGGTTCAGGTAAACGTCAACGACTTCCGAAGCAGTCGTGCGAGCAGCCGGACGTCAATCAAGCCACTTCCCAAGAGCACATTCCCCGCTCATAACCCCACGGAGAAGGTATAAACAGGTTATAACAGCTCTTCGAAGGGTCATATGGCCCCGGCATGTGTCATCATAGAGACTGTGGGTCGAGAGTGAGAAGTAGGAGGGAGACTCACATAGAGATACGGATTATACTAGATGTACAGGGGCCGATGGATGTCTACACGTCTTCGTCTTCTTCGTCGGTCAGCTCCTCTCCCCGTCGAATACCGTGATGTCGATGATAACCCTCGCGGCGAGCCCAGGACCGTCCATCAGTGTAGGGCATAATACGAAGCGGAATGAGAAGGGTATAAAATGGACTAGAATGCCATCATTCAATCCAGGGTTGCAAGAACATTGTAAGAAGCGGTACGCACTACCCGGCCTCTCCGATGTTGAAAAATAGTTGTAAGTTCCGAATTCTCCTGTGAGTTGATGATCAGGAATGTGTGCCACAAAGAGAAGAAAAAACACACCCGAGGTCATAGGAGTTTATGAATGTCTATCAAAATAAGAGGTTGAGATGTCGATCCACCGAAACGATGGAGTTTACCAACCTCTCCTCGCGATATTGCTTTTTTAGTGTACACTTCATGGTCTTGCCCCTCGACAGCGGTCTCGCCAGATGAGATACCCCACATATGGTACAAAAGCATAATTCCGACCGCCAGGCAGAGAACGGCAGCGAGCAGGTATATGATGATATACGCGAGCGCAGGAACTCGGTATTCCCATTCGGTCTGTCGTAAACGAGTCAGCAATATGCGATAATGAATCAACGAATACTTAATAACGGACAAAGGTGATACCTAATGCATCAATGAGCTGCTTATATCCAAGCGCAGCGTAGCAGAAAGTGGATAGTACGAGATACGACCTGGATGGTTTCAGTTGGGACACGCGACTGTTTGGCGGAACGCACAAGAAGAGGACGAAGTGGCGTTCATTATGCAGCCCCACACATTGGTTTATCCCTGTTCAAAGATGAAGCGAGAGCACCCGACGGAGAGTATGAATACGTACACTACCGCAGATGAGAAGATGTCGGAGATCAAGCACTGACAGGACTCACGGGGCAATGGTGGTCGTACTTGATGACACATCGTTTGCAGACGCGACAGTGATGCGTTCGCTGGCTGTAGGTGAGCGATGCACGAAGAAGACAACAAATCGCTCACTTCGGGTTTCGTCTGGCCACACTTGCTGCATTGCGTAGTTTCTGCTTGTGTGATATTCACGACCGACGACCATTTAACCCTCCCTATTAACGCTTTACCCTTTCTTGGTCGACTCCTCTTTGCCCATAGAATATTGTTCCCCGACTCTGCTGGAGGCTCATCAACGAATCCGGGTCCAATAGTGCACACGTAGAAATAGTGCAGGAACAGGTTTAACGCAATTATGGAGCACATTGGCAGTGTAATAATTTGAAAAGAAAGGCTGGGCATTATAACGTCAACTGAAATTTTCGGTTAGTCAGTCAACTTGAAGAGAAAGTCATGACACGTACGCACAAAAACAGACTGCTCCCGTTGTCATTAGACATACAGCAAGCCCCACAAAAAATGGACCTGCCGCACCAGTGATCTTGTCTCCGGCTCTTTCTAGGGCTTTGAAGCAGCGAAACACGGTCCTCGAACATAAATTAACCATGGTGGTTGAGAGTTGGCTCTGTTGCTTGATGCATTGTTATTGCATGCATCACTGATGAGATAAAAACAAAGAATCAGCAGCGGATCCACTACTTAACATCTAGACTTAAAACGACCGTTTTATGACACAGTACTGCAGGAATCATCACTTTCTTCTTCCTTTACATGTTACACGAGACTTTCTTCGAAGTCACGCGAGTCAGCATTCACTGGAACACCATGAACGTGACCCTTTAGGACTTTTATAATTTACGAATTTTTTTCTCTAACATCGTGGACGTGCATGAACTTCCACACCCTCAAAACTAACTTTCAAGTTGAGCCTGCCCTCATGCGAAATGCTGATCTAAGCGGACTGTATACAAAACAAAAAAAATCTTCGTTTCCGGTATAAACTCCTAGGCACCAGGCCTTCGAGTTCTTGACCTTAATTAAAATAGCGCCATGCAAGGTCCTGATTCTCCTGAAGAGTTGCTCTATTTTCTCTGTCAAAAAGCATTGGGCGAGTGACTCCGAGTCGTCCTGCTGAACTTGGCAAGAACCCGGATCTATCTGCTTGCTCCCGGTTTACAGTTTGTTCCAGTCCAGTGCTACATCAACGGACAAAATCACCGCATGGCTTCCATACGCCGTTATGTCATATGGCATGTCAGGAAGGTACCTGCTAGAAGCCTGATTATGACCGACGTCACTTTAAGCCTAGGGAGAAATCGTAATCCCAAATCAATAAATTGAAAAACTGTCTGGACGTCTTTTGTAATCGCTTCCCCCTCCCTTTCTGTGCTGTTGTCCTTTCTTTTCCCCCTATGATGTTTATTACCTGGACTTCTGTTTTTGCATTGGTTACGCTTGCATCTGCATCTGCCATACCTATCAGGCGCGAGCTGGCCCAGGTTATCACGAAGTGCACGGTTCCAAACACAGCTGCACTGACTTTTGTGAGCAAATAATGGCAAGGGATCAGGATTCTCACTGACTTTCGAGAAGGACGATGGTCCTTACATCTATCTGTGAGCGTCATTGTTTCATTGTTACACGATTATCTACTATCGCAGACAATTGGTCTGTCAGAAAAAATGTAAGCGATACGCTGAGTGCGGCTGGTGCCACCGGGACTTTCTTTTTCAGTCAGTCATATCGTCTTCATGACCCACACGAGCTGACTCGCCTTACTTACAGATGGCCAGAACTGTGCGCCTTCATTTTCGCTTTAAATCGCACTCCCATTTTGACCCAGTATCTCTTCCGTACAGATGATTGCCTTTACGCCCAGAGATCAGTTGAAGGTGCCGCGTATGCCTACTCACAAGGCCACCAAATCGGGTCACATACTTGGAGTCATGCTCATTTGACCACACTCGATCCGACCCAGCGTGCGTCTCTATTATAGAACTTACAAAATCAACGTGTTATTCTGAAGTCAATCGTAGTTGCCTCTGAGTTTTCTCGCACCGAGGGTGTGTAACAGATTAACACGAGCTTTACTCGGGTTGAACTTCTGCAACAGACGCCTTGAAGAAGGTCCTTGGCATCGTTCCCGCCTTTACACGTTGCCGTACGTCTTGTTCTCGTTGCTTTCGCTCGTCATTCGTTCACCAACGTACAGCCTATGGCGAATATAACGATCTTGTCCGCCAAGTTGCATATGAATATGGACAAACCCTTGTAAACTGGGACTTTGAGTGCGTCATTTAGGCTATCAACGTACCGAATCCTTCCGACTCCTGACTCATCTGATGTATATAAGCTCGGGTGACTCAGTTGGAAAGACTCCTGAAGAGAGCAATAATCTTTATGATGACGTGGCTAGCGAGCGTCCTAGCACCATTCTAGCTCTCAACCATGAGGTGTACGGTAAGCCCGTATTTAAAGTTTCGATATTCCAGTTTCACCAACTGCTGCCGTACCTTCTTTCCCCTGCCTTCAGAAACGACTGTGTGCGTCATTTTCTTTCGAATCGTATCTCATTTTTATACGTGTTGAGTCCGCTTGATAGGACAATCGTTTTGCCGCATGCGATTCGAGTCCTTCAAGAAGCAGGGTATAAACTGGTGAGTGTAGCCGAGTGTCTAGGCATGGAAGCATATCACTACACAGGTGATCCTTCCACACGCGATGTGAGCCTTCTTTCCTATCGAATTATCCCTCCTCATGCAAAAGCATAGGCCTCCTGGACATGTTAAGCCAGACTCTTCTCCTTTCACTTTCGTGTTTCCAGATATTCGAAGAAAGTTCCCAAGACTACTACATATATGATACAGCTTACCTTTTAATCTTTGTAAACTAATCACGCTCCTTCCACACTCCATTCCTTCTGGGTTGCCTACAGTCTTTAATATCGGACATTGTTTGTAACGCTCTTTGAACAATCATCTCAACTTGATGATTCTAATCATTGCATCGACTGTGGACAGCAGGAAGCGGAAAGACGACACAGATACTTCTCGTCCGTGCTGGTAAGTATATGATAGTGGTTTCGAACTTGAATGTGGTGAGCAGAGAAATTTCATCCCAAGATTTTCATTGGTGCAAGTGGCGATGGATGCGAGGAGCGTCAAAATATTTGACTTACAAAGCCAGCCGCCAAAACGAGGGGTACCTCCTCAGACTCAGAGCATAGCCTTGTTCGTCAGTTTGAGTGTGGTGGCGGAATAGTGCCTTCCGCCGCCAGGCTCATAGCCGGACATTTAGCCTGCATGGCTTCCGAACTTACCCAGTTCAAGTGCTTTAAGTAGATGCTTTTTCTGATCATTGATTTTTTGTAAGCCAATGACGTCCTGGCTTCTCACAGAATCTCACGTGCCGGCCCGACCGAAGTCCTTTCGTTCCCTTCCCATGCATGCAGAGAGAGCTTTGTCGCTTTCTATTCAACGCCGGCGGTCAAAAAGCGATGATAGGAGCACAATAGACTTGGGTGATTGATATTGATCGGCGACGTGTCTCGCATCTTTGGCCAGGGCTTGTGCGCCCCTTGCCCAATCCAGCTTCTCACAGATTCTCACGTGCCGGCCCGACCGAAGTCCTTTCGTTCCCTTCCCATGCATGCAGAGAGAGCTTTGTCGCTTTCCATTCAACGCCGGCGGTCAACGATGATAGGAGCACAATAGACTTGGGTGATTGATATTGATCGGCGACGTGTCTCGCATCTTTGGCCAGGGCTTGTGCGCTGGGCTCGCCACTTGTTGGACTCTGTGGCTTGAAGCTCAACTCGCAAGTTTGTCAGCCCCGAGCCTGCTGTCTGTTGATGACTGGGAATCACTACGTAGTCCGTTGCCCACACACCCCATGGCTTATTCATCTGACCACCATAATGGGCTACAACCAGATGCTCCTTCCAACTTGGGAAGGTCATTGAAAGATCCTTTGTGAACTATTTGCCTGCAAGGTAGACGGAAGACATGTTTAAATAGTCCGGCAGTTTTTGAGCGTTCTTCATTCCGTTCCGCCTTCTAGCAATCTTACAACTGCATTAACGTCCATCATGGTTTTGAAACTATTCGGATCTGCTACCTCTACCTGCACTCGTCGAGTTGCTGTTTTAATGCACGAGAAAATGATCCCCTTCGAATTTGTTCTAGTTGACATGGCCCACGGTGAGCACAAGTCTCCTGCCTACATGGAGAAGCAGCCTTTCGGTCAAATCCCGTACCTGGTGAGCGAATCCGGTATCCATCTCTTTTCAAGGCATCCAGTCTGATCATGATGATGCAAGGATGACGACGGGTTCATCGTCTACGAGAGCCGTGCCATCTGTCGCTACCTCGAGGACAAGTTTTCCAACCAGGGCCCCAAACTAATGCCCACTGACCCTAAAAAGAGGGCACTCTTTGAGCAGGCCGCATCTGTAGAAGTCGTCAATTTTGACACCTATGCAAGTAGGGCTGTTGCTGAGATGGTCTTCAAGCCGTGAGTGCAGCTCCTATTTGATTACACACATATTGACGCTACTTCATCAGACGCCGTGGCCTGAAATCCGACGAGGCTGTCTTCGACAACCTCATCATGGAACTCGGCAAGAGGCTTGATGTTTATGATGTCATTCTATCCAAGCAGAAGTACACAGCTGGCGATGTACGTAATGCTCATCGATTGATGCAGCTACCGGACTGATAGAATGATTGTAGGAGTTTACCCTAGTTGATATCTTCCATCTTTCTTATGGCGCGCTCCTTGAGACTGCTGGAAGCAAGATTATGTACGACGAAAAACGCCCTAATGTCGTTAGGTATGAATACGTCCTCCTTTCAAGAAGTAAGGTCAATGACGCGACTATTTAGGTGGTGGAAGGACATTACCAATCGTAAATCCTGGCAGGCTGTTAAAGATACCGTTGTCGGAATCAAGGCTTAATCCATAGGAAGTACATATCTACTTTCCTTTGGAGTCAATAATCCGATATACCATACTGAAGGTTTAAATGAAGAAATAAATAGGTCAATACCTTTCTCTACTAGCTATCATGTCATGAGAACAATTACAAACTTGCTTTCACATCTGTATATCCAGCTGATGACGATACCTAATTTGAAACCCAAGTGGGCCTTGATCGGGCTTAAGCAGAAGCATACGCTACAACAGTACTATTTACTTGTTAAGGTCACAAATTCCAGACGGTCAACCCTCTGTTGAGTCTTCTCCAAAACTGACACACTAGCGGCCCAATCAATGATGACCGAATCTATTACCACAGCGACGGTCAAGTTGTAAGTCCATACGCTAGTCATGTTGCGTACATGGATTCCATTAGATCAACGGATACCCTTCATAGACTATTTCTTTTGCAACCATCGGACATGTGAAAAAGTACTTGAGTTTTGAATAGAGTCCGGGAATCAGATCCACCGTAGTGCACGGTGGATGACAAACTACTAGGAATTAGCATGAGTAAATGAATAAAATTGTATGCTTTCCATGTCATTACTTGACATACATTTAAGTCTCTGCATGGACCACACTCTCGATTGTCGTCGCAAGATTTACAGTGGTTGCGCCTGGAGCAATTGTGAGAATTCCGAATGATGCGCAATCTGATACTAGTATGTCTGATCTTTCTGATGAGTTATGCACCCCCGATGTCACCTTGTCGAAATTCTTCATTTGTTCCGTTTCGACTGTTGGTATAAAGTCTACACGGACTGTAGATTATGGATTATAAAATGGAGCTTTCTGGAAGGAATAAGAATGATCCAATCTACACGCATCGTTACAAATTCAAAAGATGTTCCAGTGACTGGAATTGATTGGGATCGCAATACTTGTATGACGCGCGCCCCTTTCACAGGCTGATTGGACTACTCGAAGCTTGACGCCTTGAAAGGATACTTCACGCTCTTTTATCGTTTTTACACAAAGTTGAAAAATTTTAACTCTCTGCTGCTGAAAGGTCAAAGAGTTTTATTCAATGTATTACATAATATTACATAATATGTATGGGGCACGTGCACAGCCTCCAAGTTTGGAGTGACGTTTTTAGTGGTGGCAGAGCCAACGCCCTGGGCGTTCCCCTACCACCCGTTAAAGGGGTACCTGGGATTCAAACCAGGTTGAGAAATGCTTTTATGTACATTGTGTGGGGCTATGGGTCCTCGAAGGAGTTATCCCACCCCTTCTCTTGCTTCAGACCCACTACCCACTAAAACCCCGCTCAGCGCCTTGTCCCGAGGCTCTTCCTGTGAACCATTTTGATTGACACTGTCCTAATCTGAGAGACTCAGCCCATCGCGCTGTAATGTCTACTGTGCTGTTGACTCGCGCCTGCTGACATGGTCTACATATGGCGGCGAATCAAGTATCAGCTGATTTCTCTGAAAACAATACCACGTACAGTAGCCCGTATGTATGTATACACATCTGTCCCTGACGTAACGTGATTAGCTCCTGTCAATTGTCTTTCGATCGAGCACCTAAAAGAGAAAAACAAACATTCTTCGAGTCAAAAGTTCCCCTTCTTTCCGTTCCCCTTTGTTTGCAATCTCACAGCTTTTGTCGACATCACTCATGGTATTGAAACTATATGGAGCCGGTCGCACCACTAGCGTCCGCCGAGTCGCTGCTTTGTTGCGCGAGAAGGATATACCTTTCGAACTCATCCATGTCGACGTGGCGCACGGCGAACACAAATCTACTTGCTATATAGATAAGCAACCTTTCGGCTTAGTCCCATACCTCGTGAGTGGATATATATACAATCATACCTTGGAGTATTTGAATGGTCCACATGTAGGATGATGACGGCTTCATTATCTACGAAAGCCGTGCTATTTGCCGCTACCTAGAGGACAAGTTCTCAAACCATGGTCCCAAGCTCATCCCTGCTGATCTTAAGAAGAAGGCCATCTTCGAGCAAGCCGCCTCTGTTGAGGTCTCCTACTTTGACGCTTTTGCCAAAAAAGCTGTTGACGAGAAGATCTTTAAGCCGTAAGTTTCGAAGTGACGCCTTGAATGCAATAAGCATCAAAGTTACATCAATTTTTTGTTTATCAGACGACGTGGTTTGACCCCCGACATCGATGTCTTTAACCGCTCTATTGTCGAACTCGACAAGAGGCTTGATGTTTATGAATCCATTCTGTCCAGGCAAAGATACGTCGCTGGGGATGTGCGAAATGTTCAATTCACACCTGCAACCATACTCATACAATGATCGTAGGAATTTACCCTAATCGACATTTTCCATCTTCCTGAAGGCTGGCTCCTTGAGGCTGCTGGAAGTAATATCATGTATGACGAAAAACGTCCCAACGTCGTCAGGTATGAACCGACTTGTGTTCGAAAGGAGGCACGATTGACGCAAGGACCTAGGTGGTGGAAAGATATCAGCAGCCGTGATTCCTGGCAAGGAATCAAAGATGGCATTGGACAAAATACCTGACTGGGTCATCCATCGAATACATGCTTCTCTTCGATATATTTCATGTTAAACTCAGATTCTTCCCATGGAAAGACATTTTTGATCAATCTGGCGGCAAATCGAATATGGTGTTGTCATACAAGGTATTTGATTCGATCATCCATTGGAATATCGGCCCTCCTTTCTGAATTGATGGATATGCTTAGGACAGATGTATCTAAGGCTTAAATTAGCAAGTAGACAGATGTTATCGTCGGACAGAATACTTACCTAGTCAGGTCATCTATCTCAAAACGCATACCATCCTTTCTGGACTAATAAATATACTTGTGACGTCGATGTATATCTAATGCTCAAATCAGGAAAATTAGATCCCCCTCAAATATAACCAACCCCACGTGAACAAAAACAACTTCCGACCGCACTACATACAGTTCAGTTGACCCAACGAATCAGTGGGATCCCAGCTCAATCCGCGAACCTCCCCACACTCGCACAATCCAAAGCATGCTCAAAACACTCAGTGTCACGAGGGCGGGGCGCAGACATATTACTCTTGCGTAAGCCCCCGTACTCATCTCATGTGGCGCTAACTCGTCCCACGCCCACTGATTGTCAGGTCTTGTAGATAGGCAGATAAATACAGATACCAGATTCCACTCAGTCGTACAAGGGAAAATCAGTGAGAATCTATCAATCTATGTTGCCTCTCCCACCCTGGCCCTCGTCGCAGTTGGCGTGTACGGCGAGTATCACGGGTGATGAGTAGAATCAGTGGATACTGCCCTGCTTTGGCATATCACCCAAGAGTGAGTTTCTCAAATGGGACAAATTAATCGGGCGCTGATAGTAGCTCGGAAGCTCCGGCGTGCATGATGAAGAAAATATTGTCAGGATGTTTTGAGTACGGATGACTATGAATTTTGCCGGTTGCGTGTAGGACGACACAAACGGGTGGTATGCGGCGATAGAACACTGGACACAGGGGAAATGCCGAAGGACAGCCAGCCTGTGAAATTGAATCTCGATTGGCATGATCTTGAGTTTTGTTTTGTTTTTTTGGGAATTTGATGGGCTGGCTCTAGAAATCGGCGCCGCGCGGCACGGCACGATCCTTTCGAATAAGATGTCTCACAGCTACTTACTTTACGAGCTTTTCAGTCCAAGTCTGAATTTTTGTTATCCTTGTTTTTGATCAAGTATATGTCTCGGACCACCGTTCGAGGACAGACCGAGTTAACTAGTTACATTCCATCCGGGGGCAGAGGATCTCCTGTCGCCGAGCACTAGAGGGCGACGGGAGGGAGATGTTATCAGGGCTGGCTCAGTGTACCTCCAATTCGGGATCAAAGTCGACCGCGATTGTGCCATCGCGGGTAATTGGCTTTACTGTCCCTTTTCTCTTTTTAAAAAAAGACGAAATAAAATCTAGTGGAGAAATATGCGAAAGACTGGCAGGGATGAAGCACGCTGGTATAGCAGGACCAGAAGAGGTATAGAAAGTAACATGACCTTATTACGGTTTGACAAGAAATAGAATGGTTCGTGCATGACTAAGTCGAAGTTGGACGGCGGGCACACAGGAAAAATTTGTCAAAGGTCGAGCGCCGATTTCCAGTCACCCTGCACGCCGAGAATGCGATGCTCTCTCAGGCTCTCTGAGTTTTCGAGAGATATCGATGGATTGGAAAGCGATCACGGGCGATTAGAGATGCGCGGTGCGCGGCTATGATTCACTGGCAGCGGAGGATGAAGTCAGACACGCTCGGCAAACAGACCAACCTTCGAATTCTTTTTCTTTTCTTTTTTAAGCAAGTGTGTACATAGAAAGAATGAATCGATGACGTAGGCGCACATTCGGAGTGGAAAAAAATTCTAAGAATCAGAATCACAAGCATTCAAGAATGCAGAATCGAGATACGCTCGCTTACTGCGAAATGAAATGGAGTGAAGTTCAATCGTCTGAAAGACAACGACGGCGACTAGCGCCGGCGGAGGGGAGAGTACGTTAGGAATCGGGTAGGTGAGGACGAAAGAATTTCCGGAAAGGCGATCTTGCGTGTGACCTCTCGAATTTTACATGCACAATTTTGATTTTCGAGGATGAGCGCTGGAATACGGACGTGACTCTACGGCGGCACCGTGGCGAAATAAGTTCAGTGCACCGCCACTCTCTACCGGGAACGGCTCCCGGCGGTTCGTCTCACGGGCCGCGGCTTACCTAACAGCAATTTTGCACAAAAACATTGCGAGTGCTTGTATAGGTTTTTGACACTCACGGTTTAGAAAGAGTATGAAAGACGTGTCAAATCGCTTTACGTGCGTGGTTCGCGATGGTGACCCGCGCGACGCGATTAATTCGTGATTTCGAAGGACCATATGCTGACATAAGCTCGAGAATTCTTTCCTTCCTCTCCATCAAAATTCAGGTCCATGCCGACGAGTTCACCGCGTCTCGTCTCCGTCCGTTTGCTCGGAAAAAGTTGTCTCTCTTCGGCTGGTTTCTCATGATACTTCGGAACTTTTTAGGCTCTGACACAGTGCATTGAACGGGGAGGTTCCATTCCTACTTGACTACTAGTATTCATTCGCACATCCGAGTCTATTATCCCGGAGGGTTGACAAGGTGACACGCTCTAACTGGCGGGTCTGGGATGCGGAGGGAAGGCGCGAAGCCACGCCAAAGGTCTTTAGCGGCGCGAAGATTCTGACCGCGATCTGCTCGTGGTTTTCCATTTCCATGCTTGTCGCCATGCATCAAACTTCTCTCTGCTTCTCGTCCCTGAATATTGAATGGCTGGGCGCGAATAACCCTTAGCCGTGGCGTACATAGAACCTCTTTAATTGCTCTCTGTTGCCCACCGTCCCTTCCATTCGCAATGAACGACTCACAGATGGTGTACGTTGAGTCACCTACGTTGTTTGTGGAAATCTGATGATGTTATTCTTAGTGAATATCGACTCGCCGGAGAGATCGACGTATATCCAATGTCGAGCATCGAACTCTTCGAACGCGCATTCGTAGGTAAACGCCCGCTCCCCATACACTCACTTTTAAACGTTACACCACGACAGTGCACAAACTTTTCCTGCTGCAATATTCTCTTCCCCGATCTCCACGCGCTCCTGGATCACTACGACGCCACCACCGCGCACTCGCACGACTGCTTCTTCACTACACCTGTGCCAACGCTCACGCTACTCCCACTTTCCTCCCCTTTGTCCTCCATGCCATCTTCCCCAAGCATGAACAGCAGCACCTCTGCCGCATCCTCTCCCCACTCCCTTTCGCCGTCTCTGGTGTGCCCCACCTCAGACGCTCCTCCCAGCCCGGGATCCCCTAACCTCAATCACAACATGTACATAAACACGAACAACCATCTCAGCCTAAGCCCGATGCTGGCAGACTACGGCATCGCTCCTATCCCAGGGTCCCTGTCCAACCCATTGGTCTACCAGCCTGACGCCTACGTGCTCGCCGAATACCCCACTTATGAGCACTGTTACGACACCGCGATGCGATACCTCGCCAGCGCACCCCGGCCCGCCGCCGAGTCCTCGGGTCTGGGTATGGCTATGGCTACGGGAATGGGTGTCGTTCATAAAGGCCGGCGCGGACGCCGGCCTTTGTCGTCGTCGCCTTCGTTGTCTCAATCTTCATCTTCGTCGTTGTATCAGCATCCTAAGAAGAAGAGGGGAAAGGCTGACTCTCCCGGTGCACCGCTTTCTGGGACAAGGAGGCGCAGTCGCAAAACATATCAGTGTCCTGTATGTTTCTCCTTTTCTTTCTTTTCCCCCCCCCCCCCTTTTTCCTTTTTTTTATCTTCAAATAAAAAATGAGTTTTAGTTCATTTCTTTCATAACGCATCTGCGTCGTTTCTCCACTTTCTGGTTCACACTTTGACTATGAAATAATATTAACATGCCTTCGCTTCGATTTTCTTCTTTGTGTTTGAGTCGAACTTATGACATCTCATTTCTCACTTCTTCCTATGTAGACACCAGGGTGCTCAAAATCGTATCTGAATCCAAACGGGCTCAAATATCACCAGGAAAAAGGAAAATGCAAAATTGAGCTGCCGGTTGATCACCTTCCTACCGTTCCCGCTGCCCACGCGCCTACGGGTACGGACGTGGGTGAGGCCACGAGTCCCCAGACCGCCCCTGCCCCCGTGCCGACTGGTCCTAACCCTCTCATAGCCGACCACCATGGCCACGGCCACGACCACGATAATCATGATCAGCACCAGCAGCAGCAGCACGATCACGACGATCACGATCACGATCATCAGCAGCAGGGGCAGCAGGAGAATCACAACAACAACAACAACAACAACAACGTGCATATACATACTCATACGCGCATGCCCATGCACCACCCCCAGCCGAGACGTGCGGTTCTGCAGTGGTCTCCATCGACTGTTCATTCTCCAGACGAGCCCGGTTCGGAGGTAGAGCTGGAGTCAGAGGGTTTGGAGTTGGGGTCGGAGGTAAAAGGGGATAGGGTGGTGTGAGGTTGTTTTCGGTAGGACGTGACTGTATCAGAAATTGTACATATGGAAATGCGTAGTGCTAGGCGTCGTTGTATAGGCGCTGAGAGGTGAATACTGGCTCTCAGGTACTGCGTGATCCAGTAGTGAACCATCATCATTCAGCGTACGACTCCATGCGCGGCCCGCGGTCCGCACACCGAGTTTACCGCTGTACTTGAATATGATGCGATTATCGGACGAATTCACCTTGAGTTCACCGCGTCTCTCCTAACCTTCGTAATGGGTTCAATGTTACATGTATCTATCAATCACTAGCATCAATCATTTCAATATACTTAAACGCGATCGTCTTCGTCGCTTCTAGCGCGCGCTCACACCTTGCCCCGGAACTCCGACTTTAGTCTCGGGGCTCTCTACGCGAATTCGGGCCCCTCCCCGCGAGAGTCTAGATATTCGCAGCACCTTTTGGAGGTTCGCCAATTTCTCGGCGCTTAGTCATCATATTGTCCTCTTTCGTAGTAGTCGCACCCATCGTCCCCTGCGTTGTTCACGTTGTATACATGCCATGCTTGTCATTCTTCTACTATAAATTCATTTTCTATCTTCATTCCCCTCTGTGATCATGCAAAGGGAGTCCTTGATATCAATGAAGAAGACATTATCACTTCACAAGACCTAACATAAGCATAAGTTAAATTATACAAGGGCAGATGTTATTTTATATAAAAAGTTTTGTGTAAGTTGTCAAAAATTAGTATTTATTTGAATACAGTATGTACAACTAAAATACTATCTCATAGATATGTTTATCAAGAGTGCTATTCACAAAATGCAGTACATTAATTATGAAGAACATTACTGAAAGTCCTCTTACACAGTGCAACAGGTCAAAATTTCAGTAAAAGACAAATACTTTGACAAATATTGAAAATTGGGATGATACTGGCAATGCAATGCTCATTTTTCAGGGTCTTATAGCAACATAATTCCACCATGTTTTAACACTATACTTACAGTACAATGACACTCCTTGTGACAAGCATGTCCTTGAGACAAATCAACTGGCAACATGCAAATCATGTTAGATTACCTCAAAAGTTCAGTAGTCTACTGTCTGATATGTATTTTAGCTGTGTCTCAAGTGGAAAGGAGATTTGTCATAAGGAGCTCAAGATATGAAGCAAAAACGTGATGAGATTTCAAGATTGTGACAAATTTTGATTACACTCGGGATTTAATGTGGGCCAGATTTTGAATGTAATAAGTGGTAGAAAACCTTTGTCTATATGTTAGGTCTAATGTGCACTAAAGATATAGATATCTGTGGAGAATTGCAGTCTACAGATGGGGGATTGTTTTGATGATTATCTGAGTGTTACATTAAGCCAAACAATGAAGAAGCTCTCTGTGTTGCATGCTGATTTATGTCACAGCTGTCCCAATGATTGTCATTGATGTTTTTACCTCAACTTTTGTCAGGTTATTATAATTCTTAGTCATGCTTGTTCCATGTAATATACATTGCAATACCTCTACTGATACAGCTCAAATGAGGAAACAATACTTTACAGATTTCAAAGTGTTGTCCCAAGGAGCATCATTACACTGTATTAATGAGATAGAACTGGTGAAGTGCTTGGAGTTTTAAGTGCACTATTTTGTCTTTTTTTCTATCATTTCATTTTGCAAATGATGCATAATACAGGCAGGCTATTGTGTTGCTCAAATTCAAGTGGTTTCCTCATTGACACATTGAATCATTGACAAGCTTTTCCCTTTGGATGTTTCTCCTCCAAAACACTTAGCTTATGTTATGTGGAATGGTTCTCAGTGTTTGCCAGTGGACCTTGATAGAAAATATCATTTTACAACAATACTATCTACTTGTTAAGGTTGCAGATACCAGATAGTCAATGCTCTATTCCAAAACTTGATACTAGTGGCCCAATAAATGATGATCAAATTTATTACTATAGTAGCATTCAAATTTCATGTCCATATGCTAGTCATATTCATACATGGGTTCTAATTAATTAATGGATACCCTTTATAAACTGTTTCTTTTGCTAAAATATTTTGTGAACCATTGGGCTCATGAAAAAGTACTTGAGTTTTGGATAGAGTCTGAGAATCAGATCTACCATAGTAACACAATAGATGACAAACCTACCAGGAATTTAGCATTGTTTGAGTAAATGATGCAATTTGTTACTAAAGTTGCTGTTGCACTATAGTTATTTGATAATGGTGCTATTGGAAAATCAGACAGAAAACCTGGCAAAAAAGCAGAGCATGCAGTATTACAAGTGTTAAAAAGTGCATAGCTATGACCTGATTTGTCTATCAAGTTAACACAATAAAGTCAAAGATCTGATTGAGGTCAACTTATCATCATTTTGTATGCATTACTCAGATGTTTAGTCATTCCAAAACATATATTATTAACTTATATTTCACAATTGTGAAAAGGGGTATATAGTAATTGTGTCATGCTGGAATTTGGGTCATTCTTTGACCTATGAACTCCAGATGTATTTACTCACCTCTGTTTTATTATATACTTACAAATACAATTATTCTTTGATCTATGAACTCCAGATCAATCAATAAATTGTTGTTCTTACTTCCACTTGCAAATATATTATGTTGCCTCACCTATTCTGAGCAACAGTCTCTTAGCATTAGCCATCTTCCTCTTAGCCATCTTCAGCTCTTTACTCTTCAAATCTTTCAGCAAAACCTTCTTTTCAAACATAAACATATTCTCATAATCTTGCTGAACAAGTACAGCCTCCATATACATTGACTATTCAAATGAAAGAGCTAGCAAAAGCAAATAAGACCATTTAGTAATGATGACATGACAATGACTAGATAAAAAAGTAGAAGTAGGTAAATGAAAAAAATCTCTACAAGATTTTAGTGCTTGCAACACAAGATGAATTTCAGCCTTCAAGGAGCAGATGACAGAGTTTGGCCTCTGATTAGCAGGAATGAGATACTTTTGGAAAATCAGACAGAGATATTAGTGAAAGAAGCAGAGCACGTATGTAGTGTTACAAGCACTGAGAAGCATGTACCTGCAATATATATAATAGCTTGAGTCACTTATAGATGCTGCTGATATAGCTGTATTTATACGCACAGAAACCTATATCCATACTGTTGTGTGTGGGTTCTATTGAAGTACAATGGTTATAAGACCATCTGAATTTCTTTCGTTCTTTAAAACTTTACAAAGCCCCACTACCATCAAAAGATTCTCAATCTTCACATACTTTAGTAGAATCTAATTTTAAAGGCATAGTATTGCACAGGTCTTTTGGGCAGACAACTTGTTCTAGATAAAACTAGACAGCTCCAGCTAAGAACATGCTTGATGTTTAGAGATGTAGCTGCAAAGAAGTTGGGGATAAACAGTTTTCAGTCTGACACAGGCTAATAAATCTACGATGGGCGCGTGAAACGACGAATATAGAAAAGTCCTAATAAGTATTTTATACAAAGCAAAGTTGAAGTGTTATGACATAAAGTGGCTACAAAATGAAATACCCTCCAGAGCATACAATGTTATACGTGTACAAATCGATGGTAAGTAAGATACAGCTAACAAAATCAAAGAGAAAAGAAAATCACAAATACAAAAAACTGTCGTTACGACCCAACACCCGCCAAGACCTTGAAGACCTCATCCTGGCGCTCCCTGAACGCCCTAAGCCTCGTCATCCCAAGACTCAACGCATTAACCCGATTCGCAAACGCCAAAGTCCTCCCCTGCACACTCCTCCTATTCCTTCCTCCCTCCCACGCGCCCTCGAGCAAAATCTTCCGCACCCGCTCCATCCTCGCCAGCGGCACCTCCTCGCCGCGCTGCAAGCACCGCACGGCAGCCTCGCTGTCCTCCTCTTGGATCTCGCGCGCCTGCGCGCCGATCGCCGCGAGCTCGCGCATGAACGGGCGGAGGTCCTCCGGGCACTCGGCGAGCGTGAGCAATGCACCGAGCACGCCGACGATTGCGCCCTCGGGCGTGAGTGACGTCGTGGCGACGCCGAGGATCGCGCAGGAGACGCATGCAAAGTATGCGCGGGGCGCATCGCGCTTGAGGAGCGTGCGTAGCGGGGGGTGCACCTCGAGCGCGTCGGCGAGCGAGGCGTAGAGCGTCTCGCGGATGAGCTCGATTGCGCGCGTGGTCGGGCTGAGGGACCCGCGCGAGGGGGTCAGCGGGGTCGTGGGTGGGCGGCGGTATTGCGGCGAGGGCGGGGGAGAGGGATCGTACAGCGGCGGGGGGACGAACGAGGCTTTCTTGGCGTCCGGGCTGCCCGGGACGGTGCCCGAATCGAGGGCAGCCTGGAGATCGGAGGCGAAGCGGTCCTGGAAGGATCGACGCTGGCTGATTTCGATGGCGACTGCGCGGAGGTCCGCGGCGATGCCGCCGACTGCCGGCTGCACGGGCTGGGAGAGCGGCTCGAGCCCGCAGATGACGCGTGCGAGATCGTGCTGATGCTCGGGGACGAGGCTTTGGATGGCGGGGACAGTGTGGGCCCAGACGCGCAGAAAGCCGGCAAACGCGGGAGGACAGTTGTCGAAGGACAGGTCGACCGGCGGCCCAGACTTGTTGCTGCGTGGGAGAGGCACCGACGGCGGGTTCGTCGTGCTGCGTAGAGCGGCAAAGTACAGGCACAGCGCAGGACCTGCAAAAGTTAAATACGCGTGCAACAAAGCAAGATCCAAATCGACCTGTTATCATGAGATCGCTTTCCGCGCTGCTCAGGATATCCGCATCGAGCAGCCTTTCAGCTTTCGCCTGGGTCAGCGACGATTTGAGGTAGCTGTGGAAACTGTCCTGAAGATATCGCTCAGAGAGGACGTTGCTCATTGTAATTCCTTCCAAGAATGTCCGTCTACCTCGGCTTTTCGGCAGAGGCCCTGTTGAAGCACTTTCTCAGCCGTCCTATGATAATATAGTGATCGTGTGTCGACTATCTAGAGCTATCTTCAGTAACTTGAGTATGTTAACCAAAAATATGCCTTCTCATGGTCTTCATGGCTCTTATTTGCCTAGTCACAGAGCTGGCTCATAGTACGCTTTGCTTAGGCCTTGGCATTTGCTCAGAATATTTGTCTCCAGCCTTCTCTCAAACTTCATGTTACCTGTGAAGCAGCAGAACGAGTGCTCGCTCTACGCACGCTAATATCTCGCGGAATTCCAAGATGTAATGACCTTCGCCTCGGTTTACAGGGTCACGACGAGCCCTGCGACACATTTTCGTTCTTGGTCATCTTCTTAAATCAGTTTTACAAGTCTTGACTCTACAGACCCAGACCCTTTCGGCGGATCTTGGATCAGTATGACAAGAGATCGTCGCTGGGAGTGTATACCGCAGCGACAAACCCGACAGCATGCATGGAGCCCGTGGACCAGTTTATTCTCTGCACATGGAGAATGAAGATGAGCACAAGCTTAATGATGAGAAAAAGACCCTTGAGAATGAGCTTTTGGAACAGAATTGGAGCTTGAGGAGTAAAGAGCTAGTCGGAAGAGACAATGACTGATCTGATTGCAACGAAAAGAGAGAATAATAAGTTGTGAGGCGACTCGTAAGCCCAACGATCTGAAATTTGAGTGTGGTTGTCCTTCGAATTTTTCGTGGATGAGCTCGATGGCGCGGGAGAGGTGTGGGATTGGTATTGGGATTAGGACTTGCAATGGCTGATTTCTACGCAGGTCCGCTGCGATGCCACAGACTACTAGAGGGGGCACACAGATTATGCGTATGAGATTTTGTATTGTGAGGACAGTTGTGCACCCAGATGCTAGCAGACAGGACAGTCGACTGGTGCTGTTGTATTAGAGATGCACAGAGGGTGGATCGGTCTGCTTCGTAAAGCGGCAGAGTACATGCACAACACAAGACCTACAACTAGATGCGGATCGACATATCGGTGATATATCATAAGTGTGGAACCTCCAAGAAGGATGTTCATAATCAAGTGCATTCACTGCTGGCACCAGAAGATATTTCCATTGGAAAAAGTGTAAAAGAAAGCTGTTATGCCATTTCCAGTGTGCCATTTTCTAACAGAAAGTGTCTTGAAACAAAGAAAAGTACCTTTTTCTGTCAGAAATTAGCACATTAGAAATGGCATAACAGCTTTCTTTTCCACTTTTTCCAGTGGAAAAATCTTCTGGTGCCAGCAGTGATTGCGATCTTATCTGAAGCTCGGTTGCGGCCCGATCGTTATCTCTGTTCTGCAATTTGTGTCCTCTCTGATAAGTATTCGATAGTTTGTATCCACTCAATGCCACCAAAGATTGCGCTCCACTGAACCCTCTTGTCGAGGTCGAGATAATGAACCATCTTTTTTTTTTTTGACACACTTGTGGGTCCAACGATTGGACCGACCCTCGATTCAAAAACAACAAAACAAAGAAATCACCAATACACTTGTTCTCCCACACTACAAATGTCTGCTGTGATCTTTGATGAATTCTGTGACTCCGCCCGCGCCTTCTTGAATTCATCCACTAATACAGTGTTTCTCTATACCTAACCTAAATCCAATGTCCCAACTATCCATGGATATTGAACTCCCTCAGGGATCCTTCTGCCATTACCTTCGCCACGTACGTCTGAACCACTTCTATCTTCCTCGCCAATCGCACCACTAACCTAGACCCACCGAACCTAGTTCCTCAAACACGGACAAAAGGTCCTAGTCTACCCAGGAGCGTACACCTACTCCCACGCTCGCCATCCATGTGGTACGTCCATTCCAAGTCTGCCGATCCCCGCTTATCGTACCATATTCTTCCTCTCATCGACACTTAAAGATCACAAAGCACCGACGATTCATGATGGAATTCCACACCTAACACCCCTTCTCCGAACACCCGACGGTGCAGACCTCGCGTGTTTCCTCCTCCCTCAGACCAGAGCGTCGCTCGAAGCGTGCATTTCGAGCGACCATGAGCAGGCCTCGTTATCTCACAGCCCTGAAACTCGAACGCAGACTCACGAGAGTCGGAAACGGGGGAAAAGTCCACCTATCGAACCTTCAGAGGAAGAGGACGACAACGCACACACGTGCGCAAGCGTGGAGATCCCCTCTGCTGCTGCTTCGGCACGCGCGACGGTCCTCATGTTCTTTGGAAACGCGGCACAGAATTGGGAAGGGATTGACGGGGCGGAAAACTTTTATGCGTTGGGGTGTAATATTCTCTTGGTTTCGTATCGTGGGTATGTGTGTGTGTGTGTGTGTTTCTTGCTTTTGTTGTTGTCTTTTGCTTTTTCTTCTTATCTCACTCACTTAATGACGTTTTTGACTGTGATATTGCACTAGGTACGCATTCTCAACGGGTACGCCGAGCGAACGAGGTACGTGCATGAACTCAACTCAGCGCACTCTCTTGTCTTTTTCCGGTTTTTGATCACCTCCCTAGGTCTGCAGATTGATGCCCAGACCGCGCTGGATTACGTGCTTAGCCAGCCACACCTGGCACACACACCTCTCGTACGTCTTCGTCTCCGCTAACATCTACATATACATCGCGCCGACCACATACCGACAGATCCTCCACGGGTGGTCATTAGGCGGAGCAGTCGCTGTCCACCTAGCTAGTCAGAACCCCTCAAAGGTAAAGTTCTCGCCTCTCCTCCAGACCACACACCCACACCCACACCCTCACCCTCTCCATCACCCTATAGATAGCAGCCCTAATCCTAACAAACACCTTCCCCTCCATCCCTGTACTCCTGCGCTCCCCTTCCTCCCTTCCCTCGCTCTTCGGGTTCTGTGCGCGCCTCGGGCTGTGCTCGCAGACCTGGGATTCAGAACAGAAGATGCAAAGTGTGCGGAGGGAGACGAGGGTGATGCTGATTAGTGGTGGGAAGGACGATATTGTCCCGCCTGCGATGATGGAGAGGCTTTGGGCGGCTGTGAAGGGCCGCGGGAGGGGGGATGAGAGTCGGCGAGAGAAGGGGGAGGTGGGGACAGGGAGTAGGTGGCGGTGGTGGTGGAAGAGAGACGGGAAAGGTAAAGAAGAGGTGAAGGACGATGAGATGAAGGGGTGTGCTGGGGGTTTATGGCTGCGGTTGCGGGATTCGAAGACCCGGACTCGGGGTAAGGAAGCGGAGTGTCGACGCGACTCAGATGAGGACTCGGACTCTGGTGGAGACGTGGAGCCGACGCGAGACGTGTTTGTAAAAATACTTGATGCTTCGCACGGTATGTTCAGTTTTTTTTTTTTTTTTTTTCATTAGTGGTTGATTGTATCATCATTGTCTTTTTTTTCTTTTTCCTTTCTTTGTGCTTCAGACAACCTTGAAGACTTCGGCCCGTATTGGACGGCGGTGCATGAGTTCATCTATGAGGTATCTGCTGCTTCGAGGAGTAGCAGTTGGAGACGTGACATTGGGTCGAACGGTTCAAGTGCCACTGTGGACACACCCGTACCTGTGGGAAGGCGCTGGGAGAATGATGGAGGAGATCTGATTGTTTGTGAGGAGAGCGAAAGCGGTGTTTCCAGAAAGGTTGTTGTTCTTCCTTGATCTTGATGATGGAGTGGAGTGATGTATTTTTTTTGGTGTACGTGTTTTGTGATTGGATGTAGGTTATTTATGACACGCTCTGGGGTGTGGACAATGCGATGGCCATGGCCATCATTACCATGGCTTCCACGATATGATATATATATCAATCATTCTTTCCTTCTCAGACATTTGAGCGAAACATCGCCTTTGACATATTCCTGTACATTTTCATGTTTCAAAGAAATACATCAGGAGATCACAGACTAGTGAAACACATCCTTCAGCCATCTATCATGAAAATTGCAGTTGTTGGATATCATATCTAGTGAGTAGTCCAATCTACGTCGCCACCTCCTCCTCCCTTCATTCTTTGCACTCCTTCCATTTCTTACATTCTTTTCATATTCTACGACATTCAAACTGATGGACACATACGGAACCATGTCCCATGCACAGACATCAAGCGACCAAGTAGACCCTACCATCTGGGGGACACTAGAAATATCTGACAACGCCAAGGATCTCGAGCGCCCGTCCACAAGGCCGGACTTCAAGTGAGTTTACTTATTGATCAATCAATCAATAACAAGGTTTTCTAATGTTGGCTGCTGCAGTGAACAGGAAGACTTGGCCTTTTATGCATTGTATGATGATCGGATGAGCTTGGAAGAGAGGGAGAGGGAGAGGATGAATTCATTCAGGTTTCCATCCTATCCGCCTTTGTCTCCGTTCCCGGTGAATGTGAACGTTGGGACTAAGAACGAGGATGATCCATGGAAAGATATCTTGGATTCCTTGCTTGTGCCAGAGTTGGATGTGTATGTTCATGGCCATGATACACTTGGAAAGGCAGAAGGAGAAGGAGAAAACCAGAATGGTAGTGATGTTGGCATTGATAGCAAGGATGATGTGGGTGTTGTGCCAGCAGTGTATGTCTTCGGTAAGCTTTGGTACGGCTTTAAAGGTCCATCTTACAGTGACTGATGGTTGCAGATCTAAAGACATTGGAGATGCAGAGTATTGGAAGTGATGATGAGATTATGGAGTTGTTGTGATGATACCAAACCTTGTGCTAGTCTTCCTATCGGATTCACAACGTCGTAGGGTCACCATAAGTGGACCTACTTGACAATGAAATATTGTCCCTGGATAGAAAGGATTTACTTATATACAGGTATGAATACACACCTTTACCACACCCTGGTTACTGCCCAGCCATAAAAAGGCTACTTATCTTAAGCTGATTGAAAAAAGCAATACTCAGTAAAACCGTAATGCTTGAAAGTAATTAATTGTAAAATAAGAGTTTATGATGCTTGATTTTACCCAAGAAAAACAGACTCTGTTGACAAACTCTCTCCAGGGTGAAGTGCTTTTTTTCTGTCTTTTGTAAACCATTCATTGAGATGCTAGTTCTCCACTAGTCACTTTATAGAAAGTAAAAAGTGGAGCACTTGATTAATCAAGTCAATCAAATTGAGAATGTATTGAGTGTAGTCTTAAATAAAAAAATCCAAATCTAATAAAAAAAATAAGCAGGTTACATAAATAGTCATAGTCAAAAGTATTAAATCAAAGAGTGGTTTAACAAATTGGCATGTTCTGGTGTAATATACAGTTAGACAGTTGGAACTGACATCTTTAGTGAGACCACAGTTTCATGTACATGGACCATTGAAAATGGCCCATGGATCAAGGCAATTGTCAATGCAGGATAAACAAACTGCAAGAGGGTTTTAAAAATGAAACATAACAGAGAGAGTATGATACAGTACATACTGAAATGCATATATAGCTTTGTGCAAGCACACTGCAAATAATATTTTGCCATGTTAAAGGCTTATATTTTGGGTTTGGTGCAAGAGTAGCCACAAGGTAAATCATCTGTAAGGAATGTCACTATTCTTTGCAAGTACAGAACCATTTCTGATTTCACACCTGCAGAATGGCATAGGCAGCTCCAGCATCTACAAGAAGATATAGAATATGCCATGATTTAAATGACTGATGTTGATGGCTATTTATGTGTTTGCGTAAAAATTTAATGTGTGACCTAAATTTTTTGATTCAGCAATTCATGTTCAAGATATAATGTGGGCATACCATAACATTCTTCCAATGAAGAAGGTTGCAGCAAGATTTGTTGCAAGCGATAAAATTATAGTTGCAAATTGCTGAGGTTCTTTACTTAGAGGGACATCAACTGTTACCAGATCTGAGTTAGTCTGGGTATGAGTTGACAAGTAGACAAGTGTGAAAACTGTTGGAGTATTAGCTGAAAAACAAGTTTTTATCAAGGCAGTTCAGAACTGCATACTAAAAGTGGATAACCAAAGTCCCATTGAGATATACATTGCCCATCGCTGTTTTTCAAAGATTATCCATGCACGCCATATAATGAAAGCATCATTCATGATTGGCTAGGCCATCACACTGGTCATTACAAAATATTGTATCTGGAAGTCAAAACTCACAAAGATGCATTCAAGCCAGATTTGGAATTTCAAATAGATATTGGTGTTTGTGCTATCAGTCATACCCAAGTATAGAAGAGGTAAATGACTCGGATCAATAGGCAGACTAGCAGATATCTCTGCTACTCGAAATGCTAAATGTATTGTAAATGCAGCAATACCCAGGCAAATAGATGCTAGTTTCCATTTGGAATGCCATGTTTGACTCGAATGTCTGAAATACTTGTAAATCAAAGTAAAAGCACTTATCAAATTTGTGTCATACTTAGCGGAAGAGTAGGCAGCTGTGGTTGCAATTGGTATCAGGATACCTGTGGGGCATTCAAAATCTGTCATAGATATTGAGATATTTGACAAACCATAGCAGAGGGAGACAATAACGAGTAATGGAAAGTTGGAGAAGAGAAAAACGTCTGCTGCAAGCGATAAAATTGGATCATGCCCTTGTGGCGGTCCAGCTACTCCACAACACAAAAATTGGTCAGAGAACGGTGAAAAGGGGTGAATGAAAAGTTCACCTGCAGTCAAGTGTACTTTCACTGTCATTTCACGAGTATATATAGTGGGGGCACTTGAGTAGCTGTTTAGATGGCTAAATTGTATTGCAATGTCTCACGATATAGGCTAGATATGATGCTGAATCAGCATTGAATAGTGATAAATCAAGTTTCGTACTCCGGAGTAACCTTGATCCGACTCATGGTACAGGTTAGTGCACAGCCGGTTTAATGAAAAAACTTCTCTGAAACAATCAGTACTGCAAGTTGCCTTGTCAACTATGCGCCGCGCAGTTACTGGCATATTTTTAGAGACAACGGGATTGGACACACGCAGATGATACTTAAATTACATAGATAGCAGATCCAACACCATAGAAATAATCACTGGACTGAGGTAGGGCCGGATTAGCTGAAAATAAATGAAACATGATCATTTCCTCCTACTTGAACGTGCTTTGGCGCAGTTTGTAATGGGCAGTTGCCTATGTTCCACAATTTTGATGCACAGTGCCTTCGGATAACGTTCAATTCGCTTCGTTGTACTAGGAGTTGAAGGGAGAAGAAGGGACGTTGGCTCGTATATTTCAAAAACACCTCTGAGTGGATTTATCGAGAAAATAGTATCAGAGCAGTGACGACGAGAGAGAATCTGTCATAATAGAGTATTTACACCACCTACGGCGGAGCCATTCTACAGACCATCCGCAGTTATGATGAACGGTAGTCTTTATATACAGTTCAGGGCGTTGACAGGTGTAATGTCAATGAATATTGTAGACGGATGTCGGTCCGTACGAGTTTTGGCGCTGTGACGCTCCCTTAAAAGGTTCCAATTCAGATCGGGTTCACTACGACAGAAGTTGATATCACTGCCGAGGTTGGTTTCTGCTTAATTTTGGAGGGGTGCTTGGTCGACGAAAAGAATCGTGACCGGGGTCCGTCATGTTCATGTCAGGCAACGCCAGTAGCTGGATCGAAGCTGTTACGTCCCAAAGATGACCTTCGGGTACCTTCTGAGGAGGTCTAATACAGATTGCTAAATGGGTAAATACATAGGAAGAGACGAAAGCCAAAATGTGGGGAAGCCTGTTGATAGTTATTTGCACAGTTGTACATTGTTCGCGTCCCATAGTTGAACTGAACGTTTATTGCAATGCTGCATTTATAACTTGACTCTGGCCAGCTAAACTACGAACATATCATGGCAAGTCTACATGTTCTCTTTATTTCTACTAGATTATTGACATACTACAGGCAACTTTCGGACGCAACCGACAATCTATCGTTGATATCCAGCAACAACTTCAAGAATTCTTCACGAACCACCCAAAAACTCAATATAATGACCAAGGAGAACCAGTTATACCGGCTGATAATCTCGTCGACGTATTTGATGCCTTTGAAGACCTCTATCAGGGTGTCAGGCTGCTCGATGGCGACGAAACGATCCTCTTCCAGAACTTTCTTAAGCAGAACCCCGGTCTTCAATGCACGCCAGCCATTCTAGTCCAGTATATTGCACAGAAGACACGACACAGTCCGCCACGCAGCCCAGCGACTACCGACGAAGACAGTGAACGCGGGCGCTCAAGTGAACGCGATGAGGGCCAACTGCGATCATCAAGCAGCGATTCGAACTGGTCTTCGACTGGAGGGCCACAGACACCATTGTCTGCCAAATCACCATTTGATAATGAACGACGCCAACGCTCGACGCCGCTCGCGAGCCACGCGCCGTCGAGCTGGTCAACGAAGCGACCTACGCCTGCGAATCGACGCAAGAGTGACGCGGGGAGCCGGAGTGATTCTGAGGTGATGAACCTGGCCTTTGATCACTTCGCGATATTAACACGCCTTAGTTTTCTACTAGTCCTAATGCATACGGGCGTACCCCAGGGGGACGAACACGCACGCCTTCAAACCCAACTTCACCAGCCATGTCTCCGACCGGCACATTCTCTCCCACCTCATCCGTCTTTAATCGGCCTCCATCCCGACCGCACTCACGCGCACAGTCTCACTCTCAATCCAATTTCAGTAGCTTCTCCGACGACAACGACGACACCATTGACGCGACCCCGTTATATGACTATCGCGGACGGCGTAATGATGACGCGTTCCTCAAATCCATCTCTTCGCTTCCTATGCCTCGAGCGGACGATGCGGACCAAGATGACGAGGATTCGTCGCTGGGGCTCGTTGTAGATCGCACGGTGACAAGCTCAACGGCATCCATGGAGCCCATGGATCGGTTGGATGCTCTGCACAGGGCGAACGAGGATCTGAGCAGGAAGCTTAATGATGCCGAAAAGACGCTCCAGAATAAGCTTTTGGAACACGAATCGGAGCTTGAGGAGATGCAGAGCCGGTTGGAGGAAATGAGGACCGAGTTGAATGCAACAAAGAGGGAAGAGAAGGAGTTGAGATCCAAGGAGGTGTGTTCGTGTTCCTTTCTCGATCTTAGCTACATTCTTGTTTTGCGGGGTACATACTGACTAACCTTATGTTAGAGGCAAAACATGACACAGATTGCTCAGCTGGAGCTCGAGATCGCAAAAGTAACCAAAACTTTGGAACATGCTCGATCGACATACACGAGCCTACAACGACAATACCAAGAACAGTGTTGTACGTGTCGTCGGCGTTCTCATGCAACTTGTGTACTTATACATTTCCCTCATAGCTGCCTCTGAACGTTACCGAGACGACCTACGCCACCGCGAAGAGCTCATCCGATCCCTGCGGGATGCCGCCTCCCTCCATGAGATGGAAAGCGCCAAATGGGCGAAAGAACACGAGTCCTACGAAGCCCGTCTCCTGCTCCTTGAAGATGAACTTTCGATCGCGCACCAGGCACACGTGCAGCTTGACGAGCAGAAGCAGGAGAATTTGCTACTGAAGGAGACGATCGATCGGATGCGGTTCGATATGGACGAGATGAGGCATAATATTGTTGTTTCGCACGGGAATGGAAGTGGGCAGTCGAGCGCAGCGAATACGATGAGTAGGAGTCTTGGTGCTGAATTGGCGAAGATCAAGGGTGGGTGGAGCATGGATGAGGAGGAGGAACAGGAAGTGGAGGGGCAAGTGTTGGAAGATGGTGTGGAGGAAGGGGAAGAGACAGAGGGGGAGGATGTCGTCCAAACAATTATCACGAGGACGAAGAGGGTGAGTTTGTACGCTTGTTCGGAGCGGCAGTGGCTGATTCTCCGTGTTTTTAGAAAGTAGCAAGTCGGGCAAACAGATCAAGTCTCGAAACTCGAACATTCGAAGAAACAAAAGAGTACTCTGACAGCTCATGCCAATATGATCCCCACTACTTCTTCACCACACACCACACACAGACCGATCCCGAACCTAGAATCATTCGCGTCTCGCTCAGCACGCAAACGGACGAACCGCGTCTGTCGACTTTTGCGATACAGACGGAGCCCGAGCCTGTCCCCATTCCACATATAATGACTGAAATGGAGATGCAGACTGATGGCGTCGACGAGGATGAAATGGAGGCGTCTAGGTCAGGATCCGCATCTCCAGCCGCCGAGCAAATGGAAAGTCTCGCGTCGTCGTCATCTACCATTGTTCCGTCGACACCTAGGGCGCGTCCGAAGACGCTCGAACTACAACCGCACGATGAGCCGCCTGCGTATACATATGACCAGATCAACTCTGAACGGGAATGGACAGGGGGCACATTGGCAGAGATACTGAAAAAGTATCACCCTGGCGCCAAAATCCCGTTCGAGCCGGAGCCGGAGCCGGAGCCTGTCGATGGCGGCATATCGCCCGAAGCAGTGGAGGAATGGAAAGCGTTAAAGGAGGAGCTAGGCGTGGAGTGTCTCGTCATCGACAAGCTCCTTGAGCAGTCCCAGGCCGCGCGCACCACGTCGTCCAAGGCGAAACACACTCGCCAACGACGGAGCACACGTGCGAGTCGGTTCTACAACATCTATAACACTTACGTCTACGGCTCCAAGAGTCCCTCGTCTTCCCTTTCTTTTCCTTCTACCTCAGCAGGCATCGCCATCTGGATCGGCGCGTCCGCACTCGTTCTGCTGGCCGCGAGCCCGTATCTCGTCCCGCAGTACGGCATCGCGGTCCCTGGCGGGCCTACGTACTACGACCGTGCTGCGTGGAGCAGTTTCAACTCGATGCAGGCTGCCGGCGAGGGATTTTCACCGGACGCGTATGGGGTTGGGGGAGGGTCTGTGTGGTGGAGTCTTCTTGGAAGGGTAGGCGGTGGGGCGGCACGTATTGCTCGCGGGTGGCCCACATGAACCTTCTTCCCTGGGACGAAGGAGGCTTCTGTTGGGTCTGTCAAATATGCTTTTCGCCCTTTTCATATGTGCTTCTGCTGATTCGCAGGAGCCCACCCATGCCATGCACAATTGATGATTATTTATACATTCAAGTTATGCAACCCACACATTCGTTTATCTTTCGATTTTTTGTCAACATACATACTTACCTTACCTATGACGATAAAGCTAGGTCCCCCCTCCACCCTCCGAATTTATGCCGTACGCCACACAGTATTCCCCCGTCTCCTGCTGTAATAAATACCCCACTCACGATCCATGTAGCTTAATCTTGACACACTGGGCATTGATTGATTCACGCACGCATCATTGCTTCCTACGTATAACCCTTGTATTGAATGAATGAATGAATGAATGAATGACAGTGTGTTGTACAAGTGCAGACACTCGTAGTGTCGTCCGTCGCGTCGTCGTCGTCGTCGTCTAGCGAAATGATATTTATGTCTAGCCACAGTCCTGTGAAAAATGAGGAAAGAAGAAGGATTTTGAGATGGGGATGTGTGAGATGGATGGTTGGGGGGTTGAGCCCCTCCCTCTATGGTGGAGATCGCGTCGTGGTGTCGTAGTCGTGTTTGCGTGATGATGAGGTGGGTGTTCGTGAGATGGGGATGGTGGGCGAGGGGAAAGAAAGAAAGAAAGAAAGAGATGAGAGAGGGAGTCATGGTCGTAACTATAGGAAATCGTCCCGGAGAAAAAGGAAAAAGAAGAGGAGGAAAGAAAAAGAAAGAGGAGAAGAAAGAAGAAGAAAAGAAAAGAAAACTAGTCGGTAGCATCGCGTGTATCATCATGTATCGAATTAATCAATCAATCAATCGTCGTCGTTGTCGTCGTCGTCCCGCATACGCTGCGGCGTTCGTTTTCGAGGCGAAAACACCACACCATGCTCCTGATCCGAGTCGTCGTCGTCGTCGTCGTCGTCCTCATCGTCATCGTCGTCTTCATGGTGTTCGTCCTCGTCCTCATCCCGCTCCCGCCTTCTATCAAACTCCCCATCCCCATCCCCATCCCCATCACCAACACTCGCACTCCTCGCACTCGCACCAACACTCCTCACGCTAACGCTAACGCTAGCACCCAACCACCCCCCCTCAGCCTCAGCACTACCACTCGCGATAGTCGACGAATCCTCATCGTAATACGCAGGTCCAAACCGGTCGCTTATCCTCCTCCCCCCGCCACCACTGTCAACCCCACCTCCACCTCCTCCACCGCCGCCGCCGCCGCCCTTCGCACTGGCGCTGGCGCTGGCGCCGTGCACCTCGTCGTCGGCTCTGCCCCCCTCCCTATCCCCGTCGGCGTCGGCGTCGTCGGCGTCCCCCACACCCGCACCCGCACCCGCACCCGCACCCGCGCCAAGGTCAATCGAAAGCATCGACGGAGTCCTAGGCGCAAAGTCTCGTCGCTCGCCCACGTTGGGCCTTAGGTGCCCATACCCGTACCCATACCCGTGCCCGCACCCATACGACGACGCCCCACCCCCGCCCCCGCCCCCAGCCCCAGCCCCAGGCTCGTCGCCTTGTCCCCAGCTCGCGGCGCGTCGGGAAGCAGTGATCGTACCTGTCCCTGTCATTGTCGTTGTCGTTGTCCCGTTGCCCTTGCACGTACCCGTGCCCTCGCCGCCGCCACCGCAGTGCTGCCGCTGGTAAGACCTCAGAACTTCTTCGCTCCGCCGCGTGATCGTGATCGTCCCGTCCGTGTTTGTGCGTGAGAACACGGGCGCTGCGGCTGCAGCTGTGGCGGGGGGCGTTGGTGGTGTCTTCCTTGATGTCGTCGTCGGTGTTGACGTGGAGGCGGACCCGGAGGCGGAGGCGGAGGCAGAGGGGAGAGCGAACTTGTTAGGCCTCCAATGGCGCACGGAGAAAAAGTTGGAGAGGCGCGCGCGCGCGCGGTCTTTGTTGCCGTTGGCGTTAGCGTCGACCGGGGAGGGGGCGGGGGGGGGGGTGTTTGTGCTCGTGGTGGTGCTCGGACTTGTACTCGTAGACACAGACGCGGATACAGATACAGGCGTCGTAGACGTGCACCCCGTCCTGCTCTTCTTCGCCTCCGCATCGCGGTCCACCGTAGCACAAAGCAGCGACCCCGAGCCGCGCCGGCGAAAGGGTATCGCGCTCGTGCTCCTACTGGCGCCTGCGCCTGCGCCGGCGGTGCCCCAGCCAGCGAGGGGCCAGGGCTCGGTGGACTTTGGCCGGACGCTCGGTGTGCCTGCTGATAGGCGCAATCCCCCACGCTTCGCCTCGCGCTGCTTACCTTTGTCCTTTGTGCGCACGGGGTCCTCGTCGTCGTCTATGTCGGGAGGGAACCGCGCGGCGGCACTCTGGTGCCGTCGTAGCCCCCCCGCGTGTGGGTCGGACATCACCGCAGCCGCCTCGTGTTCCGCGAGCGCTGCTTCCCTAGTGGGTTGAGCTAGGTGGTGGTGGTGGCGTCGGAAAAGCGAGGATACGCGACGCGCGACCGAGTTCCAGTTCCACTGGAAACGGATAGCGGACATGGCGTCGGAAGTTTCGTCTGCAGAGACGTCGATCTTGCCGTTTGGACGCGTAAGGCGGAGCCATTGAGCTGGCTCTGCAATTTCCTGGAGGAGCCAAGGGTGGTGCTAGATGAGGCGCGCGTGGGTGTTTGTGTATGTGAGCGTTCTCGTACGCACCTTGAGTTGGTCGAGGGTGATGCGTGCCGCTGGGTTTTTGGTGAGGAGACGATCGAGGAGACGGACGAGTGCGGCGCCGGGTGAATGTGCGTCGTCGCGGGGGCGACGACCACCTGTGGGTACGCGGTCAGCGCACATTGTGTCCTCTGCGGCCCAGTCGAGGTTGCAAATGGCGTTGTAGAGGCTCCATTCGGTGCCAGAGGCGGCTTGGTCAGCGGTGAACGGGGTCCTGCCAAAGAGGAGACAGTAGAGGGTGACGCCGAGGGCCCAGACGTCGATGGACTTTGTGATGGGGGGCCGTTGAGCGGGGGAAGCGGGCCGGGCGGGACGGGCGGGGTCGTTGGTGTGTTCGTAGACGATTTCGGGGGCGAGGAAGGACGGCGTGCCTGCGCGCTTGGTGAGGTCCGAGTCGTCGAGCAGGATGTCGTCGGTGGAGTCGCTGGGGTCCGCGGTGCCCGCGGCGGCGAGGCGCTGGGCATAGGAAAAGTGGGAGACCCCAAAGTCCGCGATTTTGACTTGGCAGCGGTCTTGCGTGTAGAGCAGGTTGGCGGGCTTGATGTCGCGGTGGATGATGCCCTGGTGGTGCACTGCGCCGAGTCAGCGCGGTCAGCGGGTCAGTGGGGGACATACAATACTCGAGGCCGAGCACGGCGTCGCGGACGATGCGGCGCGTCTGGGCGAGGCTGAGGATAGGCTGCCCGTGCTCGTTGGCCCACCTGACTTCCCCACCCGCGAGATACTCCATCACTGCACACGGTCAGCGGCGCACGCGACAGCAACAGCAAGCTCACCCATGTAAATCTTCTCCTTTGACCGGTCGTCAATCACCTCGTACAGCCGCACCACATGCGGGTGTCTACACTTTTTCATAATCGCAATCTCCTTGCGTATCTTTGCCTCTGTCGTCCCCAGCCTGTCCACCAGCCCCGTGTGCGGCGCAGAGGGCAGGCGCTGCTGCCGCAGTCGCCGGAACTGCCGCGCTCGCGGGTTGTCGCGCTTCACAGACTTCATCGCTACGGGTATCCGCCGCTCGGCGTGGCCCTGTGGCAGTCGCGGGTTCAGCTGGTAGCACAAGTACACCTCCCCATGATGCCCGTCCCCAATCTTTGCGTGCCGCGTGTAATTGTTAAGCATCGGCCTCCGTGCGTCATCGACGTACGCATCGAGCCGGTCGGTCGTAACGACGACGACAGGGTCAAACGGCGCGCTCAATCTGTCGTCCATGGCCGCATCCGCCAACTTTTTTTTTTTCCCCTTTTTCTTTTTTCTTACAAAATTTATTAAAAACGTAATGACCCCGAACACCCTAATGCCATCCATCACACAACACAGACGCACTTGTCTTCTTCTTTGACGCCCGCCATCACCTATACGCCAGTTCAACGCCAAATCACCCTAAACCCGCATCTACTCACCGCTTCTGCATGCTGCCCACAGCCCTGTGCCCACTTATTAAGCACAAATGGTGACACAACCCGCACAAACGCACGGACTCACCGTCCACGTCGTCTTCCCGCACGTACCACACTTGACCAGACGACACACGTCCACCATAACAACACATGCGCTTGATTGGGCCATACCTGCCAAATCCATCTCAGGTCACATTTCACTGGTGTCGCTCGGACAGTCCTCACTTTTGAATGAGTGTTGTTGACAAGAAGGAAATTCTCGGATCTTGATCCTTCCGATGGCAGAAAAACTCTCGGAAAAACAAATAAATAAATGAATCGGAGCAAGGATCTGGGGTGGCGTCAAAAATAACCGAGATTTACGCGAATGGGGGTTCTTTGTCAAAATCGGAATGTGAAATGTTGCTCTCCCTCACTCAGACAACGGTGACATGCTCATTAGCTTGTAAAAGCAGAGGATGAAATGAGTCCATTAGCCGTTTCACATTGACTGCGACGCAGGCAATAGGTAGCACGCACGCACGCACGTTGGGCTGGAGCTTGCCGAGACAGTGGTATAGCACGAGACATTTCCGCTGGTCTCAACACTGATGGTGGCAGCGGTGTGTAGGAGGTTGTCACAGCATCCACATTCCAAGTGTTTGCAAAACTCATATGTATGTAACGAATGCAATGCTGGCTCTCAAGGAATTTAAAAGATATCCCACTGGTTATTAAGACATTAATTTAAAATAAGCAACGTGTCCAGATGTTGTTGCATTCTACATATATAGATGAGCTACAACACACTGTGATTTTGCCTCTTATTTACAAAGATTATTTATTCTGAACATCATGATATTGTGTGAAGAAAAGAGCTTATACATAAGTCTACTTTACATGACCAAATAAATAAAAACTACAGAAAACTAATTGAAAATACACACTATATCAAGCAGAAATAGTAGACTGTACAAAAACATTGAATGAATGGACTACTGAGAAAAGCCTATACTCAGGGTCCAAACTCAGCTTGAAACTTCTCAAATCCAGCTCCCCTAGAATGCAACAACCTGTGGGAACTACTTGAAACTCAGCTTGTTACATAAGAAAGCTGATCAATAAGCAAAGTTTCAGGAGTTGTTGCTTGATTGATTGATTGATTGATCAGTTTATTTTTCTTTAAGACCTATTTTAAGTCAAAATACATCATGAGCCTTTCTGTCTTAGGTCCTACAGTATGGCAAGGGTGTGGTAATTATGGACATTTCCAGTAGATACTTCGGCCTGATGCTTTTTCAGGCATGCCAGTTACACCTTGTAGCCACTTTACTACAATTTGACTCTAAACCTGAGTTCATACTACTTCCCACATTAAGTTCCCAGCCCATTTGCCACTAACGTGCCATCCCAATTTCTAAACTCTGCTACTCTCAGCAATGCTTGCCAGTGCCTGGTTGGTGTAGGCATTATCCAATTGCCACAGCCATGGCTCCCTCTTAGCCAGACATCCAGTAAGGGCCTTATAACAGACCCCCTCCTGCACTCAGATAGTATTCTTTGGAGATCAATCCCAAGATTTGGAACCTGGACAGTATGTTACAGCATGGGTGATCTGGTGGCAGACCTGCCACAGGCTGGTTAAGTCATAGGCAGCTAATCAAACCATTATCAACTCTGACCTCAACAGCCATGCTGTTACATTTGATAGACCACACATTATGTTGGCAGCCTGATCAAACTATTGACACCTATTTTTCCCACTCACCCATGCTAGGACATGCTTGGTCAGCAAGTCATCCTCTCCTAAATCCATCCTGCTGGGCAACCCTTCTCTTTTTCCTGATTAGATAGGAGTGCAGTGGTCACATTACTTCATCAAGTCACATGCTGATTGGTTGCTCATGAGCAGCCTAACCAACAAAGCCTCCCTAGTCAACACGTAGGAGCAGTGGCTTCCCAGTGGTGTTGAAATAACCCATGTAGTGTCTAAGGTGTGTCCAGGTAGGTACAACTGGGTATTAAACCCATGATCACTTGGGAGCCTATTTGACCCCCTTGGAGGCACAATGGTGCCAGCTGAGCCACTGTGCCCCTTAGGAGTTGTTGCATTATATAGAAAAGATAAGATTAGTGTGTGGCAAGCAGGTGCCTAGAGGCACATAGGTAGTTACATGAGTAGTCATTCTATATAGAATATAATGACTGTTTCATGGGAACTAATTCCAAATGGTGATTTTAGTGGGAAGTATGAGCTGGGATAAATGGGTGCTTTTTTTGATATTGACATTAGATGTATCCAAAGCAGGAATAGAGATTTTGAATCTTGATGATGAGTCATTTTATTTCTTTCAGGACTTATTTTCATACATGAGACTTCCTCTTGACCATAGTGTTCTAAGTCCTGCAGTACGTAATGGGGGTGGTAATTACGGACACTCCGGCTAGTTCTCCGGCCTGATCTCTTTTCAGCT